>CM077265.1:12178886-12403886 GCA_039654775.1 Spinibarbus caldwelli | reverse complement strand
CCCAACCTCAAAACTGTGAAAAAAATGACAAAATGTGTGCATTTTCAGTAGAAAACACCTGATGAAATAAACCTGAGGTTGAATTAATGCGACAAAAATTGTTGTCCATTATTACCAACCTCAAACTGATTGTATTCTGCAGAGCAAACTGCACTCCATTGACGATTTCTGGGATTTCAGGGACCATGGCCAAAACAGTCACTCCTATGAAATACTGAGATGAAGAGTAAGGTCAGATCACACAGATACAAATACATTAGTACTGATCTGCATGACTGATTTACTGCATTATCAACCTGAGATATAGATGAGTGGCTGAGAATGGGCTGGATGTGTTCGGTGGTCAGGTCAGCACATGCAGACATCAGCACTGTGGCAATGATGAGGATAAGCAAAGCTCTCCATCGGGACCAGTGCACTGACGCTCCGAGATGACCTGCCATGCACACACACACACAGACACACACACACACACACACACACATACACACACTCATGTTGGAGACCTCAGCTGACTTCTATTATTTTTAAAAGAATCTTTTTATAATCACTACACCCTAACAGACACCACTGGGCTGATATACATGGAAAAAAGCATTATTTTTGTAATGGCCATGTGTCTGTTCAAAGCGTATTAGTAAATTAATTTCAAAATTGAACAAACTCACCCGTTCCATCACCAACGTGAATGTCGTAGATGTGGGAGTGTGTTTTAAGAGTAAAGATGAGGCCGATGATATAGGATACGGGGAGTAGAATGGAAACAGTGTACACTAGGGGCCTGAGAAAATAAAGATTAATCCATTAATAAAATAAATATTAATATTAATCATTATTAATTATTATATTTACTATTTTTAATAATAAGCTTCTAAAGACAAAATGAGTATACAAAATGAAAGTGTCCATACTATGAACTTACTTAATGTGACTGTGAAACAGGCTGTAGCTGTTTTCACTCTAGTGAACCAGAAAGAAAAAAACGACTATAGAAATGTGCAGAAAATGGCTTGAGTTTTTTTTTTTTTTTTGTGTGTGTGTTTCATGTTTTCATGATGCTTGCAATCTCACCAGGTCGTAGTGGCAGTTTTTGCACATGAAGGATCCGCTGCTGTTGGTCCCTGTAGAGTTGGTACAGTCCTCACACACCAGATTCCCATATGCTTTGGAGAAGAGCGTAGGGGCAAACACTCCTACAGAGGAAAATTATGGAGTTTTAAAATTCTATTTATTTACAAAATGTGATTCACAAATTCAAAAATGAAATTATATATTTGCAAACAGCATTTCACAAACTCGTCATCTAATTCATTTTCACAAAATGCAATGGAGGAGAATGTATAAAACTTATTTTGTATAAAACTTATTTTGAGAATGTGAATTTTGTTGTGAACTGCTGTTGTAAATATATAAACCTACTTACGCATTTGTGAATTAATGCGGAGACATAATGTGAAATAATGTATTTTCACAATATTTTTATACCAGTCATTTTATTTGAACATTTGTGAATGTTAAATAGTTTGCGCATTTGTGATTTATATTTTGTAAATGCATTAATTTTAAGACTATTTTAGGTCCATAGAAAACAAATAATGACTGACTGTGATGCAAGAATGTTATCTTTTGGTAATCTGTTTAATAAAATAATGTATTTTCACAAGATTTTTGTAGCAGGCATTTTAAAAGACAATGAGAAGTTAAAATGGAACATTAATGAATATTAATTAGCTTATGTATTTGTGAATTATATTTTGTTAATCCATTAATTTTAAGACTATTTTAGGTACATAGAAAATAAATAATGATGATCAAAACAGATAATCTGTTTTATGAAATAATGTATTTTCACAATTTTTGTATCAGGAATTGTGTAACATAACATCAAAATCAACTCTATTTACCTTCTATAATAAAACCTTAATAATCTTCATAAATTCATAAATTAAATTATGTAAATGATGTAATTTAGTATATAAATTATTATTAAATTAATAAATTAATGTTGTTAAACTGTAAATAATGTTAATCTTAACAGACTGTCATATTGTTCACAATATTCTACAGAAAAATACCCCTTTCACAAATTTTCATCAAAATGTAATGCTACTTTTTGCTTCCTCATATCCCACTTTAATATTCAGAAAGTTTGGTGAGTTTTTCCAATCAATGTTTGCCAACAAAACCTGCTTAAAAACAGTAATTTCTGAAATACTTTTTGGTGACACTAGTGGTCGTCTTCTTTAACTTGGATTCTACTTCTTTAAAATTATATTATATTATATTATAAATTCCCACCCTATATTATTTCATACTTAATGACTTTCACTCAAAATGCATGTCTCATTGTGGAAGTTAAATGTGTTTACAGTGTCATTTCACATTGTCTTTAACTACTACAGCAAGACAGAAGCGCAATAACAAGCTAGTTTTTGCCACCTCATAGCACATGACGTCTTACCCCCTATTGATATGAAGAGCAGAGAGGAGCTGACCCCCGCCGAGCGACTGTTGAACCTCTGCTCCCTGTGCCTGAACCCTCCGATTATCATACAGATCCCCTAAGAGAGACGCTTAATGGTCATGCATTGCACACTTTGCAGATTTAAGATCCTCTGTTGTGTAACAGATCTCATACTGGTATGAAGAGGATGCAGCCCAGCAGGGTTCCAGTAAGAGCCGCCTTCACGATCTCCTGCAGGCACTTATTCCCCTGATGATGACCTCTGAGCAACGCTGTAATGTAAAAGGTCAGCTCTGTGATGGAGCCAAACGTAGCGTTCACCACAGCCCCGACAGCAAAGTTACTCTGAGCAGAAATACTGAGAATAGAGATAATAACAATGCTGATGTCAAAGGTATTTGTGATGTTCTGGTGTTGTTCTGGTGTAACTGCTCACCTTGCAATGCCCATGCCGATGTAATACGAGAGTGGAATGATAGAGCCGACTGCTGTGGCAAACTTCACTTCAGAACTGACAAACTGGTTTGATTTGTCCACGTAACCAATCACTAGTGATACTATAACTAATGGTAAGAGATCTGTAGCAACTCCATGTAAAGAAAATACCAAATAAAAAAAGCATGAACCATAATGACAGTAAACACGTCAAAAAAATTCTAAATATATATATATATAACTTCTGTGTTTGTACTTTGATGTTGAGGATACTGACAGCAAAAACATTGATCCCATCCACTGTGTATTTATAGTAGTAGAGGTTCACTGCACGGTAGCAGCACAAAATGACTCGGCCTTCATGCTCCTGAGCCTTAAAATAAAATTAAAATCTTAAAATTATCAACATTAAATTGTATAAAGTTTCAAATATGATACATGGGGCCAGATTTACTAAACAGGGCAAATTAGTGTAATTAGGGAGGGCAAAATTCTGCGTGTGATTTACTGACAATGCGCACATTAAAGAACACATTTCTATATTGACCAGTGCAATCTACCAAGAGCAGCACAAATTAGCGCCTGCTTTAATACCAGTAATGTGACGAGCGCAAATGTTGCGTGATTCATTTTAATACTCTCCTCCCATAAATTTTGCACAGCTAAAGACGTGCAGTGAAGAATTAGTGCTGAGCCTAATTCTTCACTGCACGTCTTTAGTAAATCCCGACAGTACTATTTTAATGCCAAAAGACGGTTTGTGCTGGCGGAAGCTGTTAGTAAATCTGGCCCATGGTATCATAGTATAGTGCTCTCACCTCTGTGGCTTGGCTGATGTGAATGTGTTCAGGGGGCATGAGCAGGATGGTTTGTAGGGTCTTAGCACTCATTTTGGCCACAGGGATTGTGAAAACCAGCAGCCAGGAGATCAGACACAATACAGAGTGTGTTACGACCAGCAAAGGGTAACCCACCAACAGCCATGCATATGTGCTCATACGCCGCTGAAATCAAATGAGTGATTACAGTGCAAAAAACTAACAGGAAAAGACAAAAATGCTAGCCCTAGTGGACCAGGAGGTAATATTCATATTATATACATTCATATTTCTCACCCAGTAGTGCTCATCCTGTGGACTTCCTGTGGGCTCTTCTATTGTCTCCTCCACAGGTGTGGGCAGCAGGAGAGGAGAGGAAGGCTTTTTGTCCTCCTCTGCCTCCAGAGGGGAATTATCCTGGAGGATCTTCACACTGTACACTGACACAGAGACACTGGCCTGTAAACAGCAACATCTTGTTCAATATCCTTCCAAACCACAAAGCATCCATGAACAGGCATGTGATTAAAGCACAGAGAAGGCAAATGAAAACCAGTTCAAAGAGACATTGCGTGTGTAGAGCTGCCACAAGACTGACACAAAGATCAAGGGTGCCCAACCATACAAATTGCATTTGGATACGAAAAGAAACTCAACCTTTTCGATCGATTTTCCAAAAGGCCACAGAAAATAGCAGGACAACCTCAAGCAGAGTTTCGCTGAAACCAAAAAGCGGCACATTTGTGATCCAGAGGGAAATACTAAAATGTATCGATGCTTATTTAGACAAATTCTTACCATATGGGATGCCAAAAACTGTGAGGAACATTAGGAGTCCAACGAAAACATAAACCAGAGAGATCCACCAGCCAAACAGAAACACGTAGAGAATATTGCCACAAGTGAACAATGAACCTACTGAAACCGGAGAATAAAAGAGACTGATATTATTACAGCAAAGGGGAACAAATTATTGTAATACCACATTTTTCAATTTATTGGATTTCCTTTATTTTCGTACGACAAAACAGCACCATAATAATGCAGTACAACATCATCTAGATTTATTCTTAAAAAATAGTTCAAAAGTAAATTTTGATTCTGTAATAAATTAATAATAAATGCAAATAATAATTTTTAATAATTAACTAAAAATAAAATAATTAATTTATTAAATATAATAATTCCATTAATGTTATGTCATACTGAAAAAATGAGATATTCAAAGGCACTCATATGGTAAAAATAAAAAGCCTTTAATTAACTGGGCTAAGTTATTAAAACAGTTAAAAGTGTTCGGCTTCACAGCCTTCTTCAGTATACACATCAATTGTTCAAACAAGTGTTCTTAAGCAATTAGTAAGCAATTAAAGACAGCTGGTCAATCTATGAAATGTTAAACTATGAAATGTTATTTCATAGTTTAATTACTTTATTTTCCACATATTCAAACAATAGTAATAATAAAAAATGAGTAGACATGTACTACAGATGGAAATGAGACAAGTTTGGTCTAACCTGAGTAGGGTTTAATAATGTTCAGCTCAGAGTAAAGCTCCTTCACAATATCCGACCTGTCCTGAAAGGGACGCTCTGTCACATGACTCTTCCACTTCCTGAATCCAAACTTAAATAAAGAGAACAGAGCAACATCAGCATCAGCTATACGCAAAATGAAACTAAACACATACAATGCATATTTACCTTATAATTATTTGCAAGTTTTTGGGCCTCAACTTCATTTTCAGCACTTATGGTGGTCTTGCACGGGTTCTCATCCCATATTTCTTCACCAAAGCTGCATGCTGTATAGAAGTTGGAAGCAAGGACAAAAAAGGGGTAGTAGCATCATGTTAGAAAACAAGTACAGAAAAAAACACCCTTGCTCTTTTGCAAAGTGTGTATGGGGTCTCACTTCTCTGTGGGTGTTTCGGTGTGTAGGAGCCGTTTGTTTGCAGCAAACAGGAGTGAGTGTGAGCATCACTGGCTTCTGAGTGAATGTGAGCTACACAAACCCCGTCACAGCATGAACCAGGCTGATGACCTCCATCATGGTCCTCTGGAGAATCTGAGAGATCAAAACATACCATAATTTATTATCAAGCATTTGGTTTTATCGTTCATCTATTTGGTTTTATTTAAACATTTATATTTTCAAAATATATTCATTCAAATTCCTTAGAATCAGCAGCATAAATCTGTTAATTGTGAAAAACATAACCATTCATTTTAAAGTGAAAAATGTTAATTGTAAATAAAACGTAATCATGAACATGGTTCAAATATGGCTAAAATGTATGAGATTTACATACAATAAATTAAATTTAATTATGATAAATATCTAAACCTGGTTACTGTGTATTTTAATCATACACATTGGTTTATAAGCAGTTACATAACTCTCATTTTTATGTTTCATTTAAGTATGACTAACAAATATGCATCATGTTAAGTTTAATCCAAACAAATGGATTTTATATGCAATTACATAAATGCATAAATCTTAAAAATTAGGCCTTATTAATTTGAAACTTAAATTTTTTTTTTTTTGTGATTTTTTTTTTTTCTTGTTTGTGTTTTATATCTTTGCAATAAATCCCTCTTTGATTTATATTTTATGTAATGCAATTACATTAACACATTTTTTAAGTATTTTCACTAACTGCCGGTACGCATAATGCATTTTGGCTCTCAACATTAATACGTTTTAATTCAGATCTAGCCAAAGATATGAAATCTGCAGACAGGAAATAGGCTACTTTTATAGTATTTGGGGAAGTGTGCACTGATGCGGTCTCACAGTTTCAGAACCATTTCACAACAGAAACCTGACTGACTGCAAAGGCATTAGAAGAAATCATTTCTTGAGAAACCCTTATTCATTTATGTCCAGGATAAATCACAATACACTTTACCATTAATGTGAAATACAATTAACAGCCTAGCATTATTCATGTCACGTGAATTTATGATCATGTTACATCCACTGTTGCATATCAAAAGTCCGAAGTAATTGGAACAAAGGTGTAACTGTCTGCTGCAATAAAATAAAGCATTGCTGTTGACAATACAAGTCAGTGGATTCTTTTTAGTCCTTCAGTTTACATACAAGGAGCTTACTTTGTATTATTGTTTACCTTGCTTGTCCGAGTCTCGTTTTCTTCTTCGCGTCTCTACATTCGTTGTCATTTCAGCACATTCTCTTCTCTGTCATTCCACTACTGTCTCGAATGACAGACAGCTCTTCAGTAATCAGCCTCATGTAATTCAAGCGCACTTACACTGAGCGACCGTGTTGCCAGATCTTGCTAAAAAAAAGTGAGCGAACTGGACTGACAAAACAAACCCAAGATAAGCGAATCTCCCCACCTAAAAGGTAAAACAAGACATCCCTGTTTCTCGAAATTTTCAGACCACACTTACACTATCCCAATCCGTCATACTTTCTTATGCTATGGTGTAAAATAAACTTAAAAAAGCAGCATTAAGCCGCTTATAATACACGGACATGGCACCCCCGTGCGAATCGCTAAGGCTAATGGGAAATGTAGTTCTGAATCTCTCCGTATGAACGTTTTCATTAAAAGCAAATTTTAAGCGTCTTCACTACACAAATTCAACAAACAAAGGTTACTAAAATTAACATTTATTTTAAAGAACTTTCACAAACCTGAAATAAAAGCCAGAAAGCATTACAAAATGAAATCATAGCAAATATTAAACTGAGAAGTAACCATCACAGTTATAATCGCCTTATAACATGAAACAATATGTATTAAATAAAGCATTGCTGGTCATGTCAATATCATCATCAAGCATCAGAAAACAGTCACAGTACAATCAATGCACACTGTAAAAATAAGGTTCCTGGGTCATTAGTTCATTGGTATAACCTGAATAACCTTTGTTTTGTGGTAAACTTCACTTGCATTATGCAGCACTGAAGACACACTTATTTTTCAAGGCATTAAGATTTCTAAACACATGCAGAGATGTTACAAGAGTCCTTTCCACCACTAGTCTGGATATCCAAAGCACTTAGTGTGGTCAGAAAAAAATCTGCATTCACTTGGCAAGAAAATGTTTGGCAGTGGAGATGTTTTCGAAGGTTCTCAAACGAGGTCTGTGGTGTTCACACATGTCTATTATATGAACAAACATCGCTCAAAACGCCTGAGAGACTCCATTTTCCAATATTTTGATAGGATACTGATGGCCTGGACCACCTGCTACCAGTAGATATCAACAATGCTGCACTAAGGAATTAAAGCTACAGTAGGTTGTTAGTGCAGAGCCCCAATGTTTAAGTAGGTAAACAAGCTTCTACACACTGAAGAACGGGTATATTTGGGAAAAATGTTCTGTAAGAGGTTATGTGAGGAGTCTGGCCACCTGTGTCTTCACCTCCTCATCTGGATGGGACAGCAGCAGGGGCAGTTTATGGTGCAGCTGAGAGGAGCTGTCTAGCAGAACACAGTACAGAGAGTCCTGCCTCCTCCTCAGAGCTTCAGCCACCTGTGCAGAGGGTCTCCATGCATGCAGGTTCCCCACAAAAAACAACAGGCGGAGAAGAACAGATGTGCTTGTGCAGACGTCAAACAACAAAATCAGGGACGCTGGAGCCTGTGAACAGATTTACAAGTAAATGGAGGAGTTTGTGCTAATATATAAAAGCTCTTAAAACTAAGAGAACTAAATTAGGGCTGCACAATGAATCAAAATAAAACCAGAATCGCAACATGGCTTAGCGCGATTATCAAAACACAAATATTGTGATTTAAATAAATATATGAGTTTTTCAGAGTGCTAGCTGCAGTTTTTTTTACCAAAATAAATTTACATTATTTGTAGGGCTTCACAACTTGGCCAAAAAAATATCAGCATAAATTGTGTATCCGCATAAAATAAAATAAAATAAAATATTTTTTTCCTAAACACTAATTTTTATTTCAAAGTGAAATATTACAATATATTTCAATATATTATTATTATTGCAATAATAATAAAATCAGATATTAAAATAATAATTATTATAAATATAATTATAAATTATATTTTCATGTGTATACATCATAATTATTATTAATTAAAATAATAGACCAAATAAGAAATATTACTAATAGGAGATATTACTTTATTAAATAAAATAATAGACAAAATAAGAAACATTACTATTACAATATTTTACTGGAAAATAAAGCAAATTAGTATTTAGGAGAATCAGAATTAATAATCATAATGATAATTTATTTTATTTTCATGTTGATATACAAATTCATTCAAATCTGGCCAAATTGTAAAGCCCTACAAACAAGCACAGCACCTTACATTTTTTAAAAAATTATACTTTATTTCGCAACTTCAAATTTTATCTTAAGAAAAATCCCAATAATATTCTTTCCCTAAATTGTGCAGCCCTTTGAAAATGAACAAATTAAGACAGCCATAATTTGTAGGGCTTCACAACTTGGCCAAAAATTTGTATATCAAATAAAATAAAATAATACTATGTTTATCAATATTATTATAATTCTTAAATACTAATTTGTTTTATTTCACAGTAAAACACTGTAATAGTAAAATTTCTTTTTTGTTTATTATTTTATTTAATAATAATTGCAATCATAAAATAATAATAATAAAAATAACAATAATATATATATTATAATTTTACTGTCATGTCATACAAATTTTTGGCCAAATTGTGAAGCCTTAAAAACAAGCAGAGCATTTTTTTTTTTAATAATCACGTTAAATCACAACTGCCAATTTATCTGAAGAAAAATCACAATAATATTCTTTCCTCAAATTGTACAGCACTAAACTAAATCATGGCCAACAGAGTAGCCTTAAAATAGACATAAGCATCAACAGCAGGCAATGAGGAAAAACTAGGACACCTAGCAACCAAGGCGATTATTTATAGATTTATCTATTTATAATCATATTGTGTTGGTATGACAGAATAGACACTGAAACCAACTGCACTGGATCTCACTTACAAAACAGTGAAAGCTTTACAGCAGAAACCATAAAAGACATGCTTGTTCACCTGAGCTTGCACAATATCGTCCATCAGATCTGGATTGGAGGACAGATTTACTAGGACCTTCAGGACTTGGATCTGCAGAAACAGATTAAATCTTCAATACATCTGATCGTGTTAATATATCATTCAATATGTTACTCCAAAATCACCTGTAGGACTTCATTGCTCACTACGAGTAGCGATAGGAGGAGGGTGATGGAATTCTTCATCAGATGCTGGTGATTATCAGTGACTGACAGATTAGTGAGCAATCTGAGCGCAGCCAGCTGAAGGTCAGAGTTCACCGGTGACATCTCAATCATCTGCATCACTGACGGGACATATATCTGACCAACAACAACAACAGAAATCATAGTGCATGCATAGTATCCTTGGGAGAACAGAAGAAAAGCTCATATTCAAAATGGTGCTATTTTAGTATTATTTGTATATTATTATAGTATTTATTAATATTTTGAATTAACTTTTTTATATTTTTATAGTTTTAATTTTTATAGTTTGCATTTTAATTTTAGTTTGTTTTAGTCGTTTTTATGTGCTTTTGTCATTTTTATTTATTTCTATACAGTTTTATTTTTATTTCAATTTCAGATTTAGTAATTTTAGTAATTTAACTTCTACTCATTGATTTCAGTTAATTGCCAAGGCAACATTTCTAATTTTCATTCAAAATTTTTAAGTTTAAGTTTTTTTCCATCTAAATTTTTTTCATTTCAGTATTATTTCAATTACTGAAAATAGTTTAAGTTAACAACACTGATCTGAAACCATATTATAGTTAATAAAAACTAAAACCATAAAAAATTTTGTTACTTGAAATGAAATAAATGTTAACTGAAGTCTCTTCTGCTCACCAAGCCTGCATTTATTTGATCTAAAGTACAGCAAAAAAAGTAAAATTTGGAAATATTTTTTACTATTTAAAATAACAGTTTTCTATTTGAATGTATTTTAAAATGTAATTTATTCCTGTGATCAAAGCTAAATTTTCAGCATCATTACTCCAGTCTTCAGTGTCACATGATCCTTCAGAAATCATTCTAATATGCTGATTTGCTGTTCAAGAAACATTTTTTAATATTATTATCAATATTTAAAACAGCTGAGTACATTTTGTTTTCAGGATTCTTTGATGAATAGAAAGATCCAAAGATCAGCATTTATCTGAAATAAAAAGCTTTTGTAACATTATAAACTATAACATTCAAAAGCTTAGAGTCAGTATAATTTTTTTGGGGGGAAAGAAATGATAGAAATTAATACTTTTAGGGATGCTTTAAATGTGACTGGAGTAATGATGCTTTGAAATCACAGGAATAAATTATATTTTAAAATATATTCAAATAGAAAACAGTTATTTTAAATAATAAAATTATTTCAAAATTTTACTCTTTTTGCTGTACTTTGGATGATTGGATCAAATAAATGCAGGCTTGGTGAGCAGAAGAGACTTCTTTTAAAAAAAAAAATATTACTGTTCAAAACCTGGTAGTGTATAAAATTTAAACAGTAAATAAAGCAATACCTTCAGCTGCTCTTGATTTTGGATATTCATGCTTAAGTTGTTGAGAGCGTTTAGAGTCTGAACTCTGATCTCAGGTGAAGGGTCTGAGAGGAAGCCTGCAATGATATGAAGACCTCTGAATTCTCGCAGAAGATCCTAATTTAGAAAAGCGAAAAATTATTGCAAATATGAAGCATCATAATGCAACTGTTCACTCTTCTGGAAGACAAACTGTATTACAAAGTAAGTTTAGAAGACAGACTTGGTTTACGGTGAAGGCAGCAGCATTTCCTAACGTCAGGAGAACTTTCCTCCTCTCTTCTGGGTTTGGGCTGCTCTGCAGAAGGGACAGAAGCATACTCAGATGTCGAGGCTCCAGGCTGGCAGCAGATTTTGAGAGAATATCACCTTATGAGAAGACAAAAAAAAAAAAACACAAAGAAAGGTTTGCATGAAAGAGACACATCTACTTCCGTTTCTAAATCAAGAACCTGGAACAATAAAATGAAGCTGACATACCTCCTATATTTCCTCACTGTAATATTTATGATTGAAAAACAAACCCTTCCAATTTGCATAGAACTGTCAGTGAACTAGACTTCATTAAATTTCATAATACATCCTGAAAACCTTTTGAATGTCACTTACTTGATTCAGTATCCGCAGAAGGATCCAGATTATCACTTTTACTCACAACTTTAAATCCAGACACTTTGGCCATCAAGCTCCCAGGCTGAAAAGTCACACTTTTAGCAGACTTTTTTCTGTTTACTCCTCCATTTCCTCCGCGACCAAAGACTAGTTTATAAATGCCGTATGAAGCTCCGGCTCCCGCTACAATCCCCAGCAGAGCCTTCATGCTGCCGAGCCGGCCTACAACACTGTCATCTCCCATTCTGCGAGAGGCGCAGATTTCATAGATACATGTTAACACATGGTGCTTGATACATGTATCCGTCACTGACTGTTTCCTCTGCACTGCCGCCTATTGCATCAGTGGGCGACCGAAACGTTTCGCGGAGTGAAGTGTTGCGTTCATGAACGATTTGGGGTTTTTCAACAAACTACATTTCTATTTTTACTGTATAAATAAAAATAAAAATGTTATTTACAAATATGATTTCTTTACTTAAAGGATTCGTTCTATCCATCCATATCTACCTATCTATACACACATATACACAGTTTTTTTTGAATTACATTACATTTGTGATCTAATTACTTAATGAATAATTCATTTAAGGAAATAGTGTAATCTGCACACAGTGTATTTTACTGTATTGTAAATGTTAAATATTTAGTAAAATAGCCTACATGCTATTCATTTAGAGGAATTTTAGATTTAGATGAATTAATGCTACATTTTAAAGATTATTTATTTATTTATTTTGCATTTCAACCAGGCTTTACTTGCTGGGTTACGCATCTCATGCTCTGAAGATCCTTTGCACTTTATAGAGCAGAAGATCCTATCAGTCCTAGAGGGTCATGATTTTGAGATCTGCTGGTATGTGTGCTTCTGTTTAATTTTTGTCATGTATGGCTCTGTAATGTAAAGTTAAGCAGTAAAACGGTTTCAATACTGTAAGAACATCTCTAAAATGTAAACTGTTTCTGAATTTATGGAGTTTATTTTGTGTCTTTTTTATTCAATCAAACATACTTGGTTTGAGAGCAAAACTAATTATTTTGTAATTAAAAAATAAAAGTTTGCAAAAAAAAAATATTCTTAAGGCTCAAAAATAAAGAAATTGAAAACAGAATAATTTGCAGTGCCTGTAAATCTTTGAAAAATCATATTTTCTTTGTGCGCTTCAAACACTTTTTCATCGCGAAACCACAAATGTTGCTCTCTTTTCTGTCGTCTTTTTTTGCGGGTCTAAAACTTTTGTTTGCGGGTTGAAAAGTTTTGCTTGCCAGTGAAGCTGTGTCTCAGTGGGCAGTCTCTATCCACCAGGATGAATATGGAATTATTTTTGTGTCTTTATTATTCAAACAAAAATTCTGTGTTTGAGATTAAAACTAATTATTTTGTAATTAAAAAAAAAAAGATCGTAAAAAAACTGAAATTGATGATAAAATTCTTTGCAGTGCGTGCAAATCTTTTAAAAAAATTTTTTTTCTTTGTGCACTTCAAAAACGTTATATATATTATATATATATATATCTCATGAACACTTGACATTAAAAGTGGAACACACAACACTATTATAAATTATTTATTCAACACACATACTTATTTTTTTCATTTCAGATTTGCACATATTAGACCTGTACACCATAATTGTCTATATATTGTGTTTTTGCTATTTGTACATTGCCTATTTGTAAATTATTCTTTTATTATCTGTGCCCTGTCCTGTTGCTGTCTTTCTGTTGCACTGTAGAGCTTCTGTCACAAAAACAAATTCCTCGTATGTGTAAGCATACCTGGCCAATAAAGCTCATTCTGATTCTGATTCTGATTCTGATATATATATATATATATATATATATATATATATATATATATATATATATATAATAGTCAAGTTAACACTAATATTTGCATTATAATCAATTTATGATGTTTTATTACAGTTTTTCTCGATTGCTTAAACACATTTCTAGAAATTATGCCTCTTTTTTTGTGAATCTCTAAACACAAATCCATAACTTCTAACTCAATTCCCCAAACTTCCTATATTCAGGTCAAAATGAAGCTCCCCGCTCAAAACAACTCAATCTTGCTGAAAAACCAACCTCGCTCCCAGACATGACACACAAACCCTCAAAAACACACACTACAACAGTCTTACACACTGATGAGATAAATTCAAAACAATAATACAAAAAACTAATAATTTATGTTGCTTGTGGCACAGCAAATGTATGCATTTGCACGTTTTATTCCTTAATTTAATGTACTGCAGAGTACAGTACAATAAGCAAACAACAACAAAAATAATTATTCTGCCCCAGAATCCCATCTTTGGTCTGGCACAGGCCAAAGAACATTGTCAAAATCACAGGCTATATTGGCCCTGGCCAGGCAGCGGGGGTAAAATCCTCTTGCATGCCTGGAGGAGGTAAACACAGATGTAAGGTTCTTGGCCATGTACTTTCCACCTCCATGCCGAAAAAAAAAGTCCTCTATAGGGTTTAGAAAGGGAGCGTATGCAGGCATGCTCCTCCCCCTCCTCCCCCTCCTCTCCCTCCTCCTCCTTTTTTTGTAGTCCTTTTGTTGTTTCATTTATGTGTTTTGTTCTCCATTTTCCTCTGCCTTTGGAGTCTGTTCTTGTTTTGCTTTCCTTTATTAGAGTTTTTCTCAGTCGATTTGACACTTTTCTCCAATGCAATGTACTTGTTCTCAAAACAATTAACACAGTCATCCAAACACAAAATGATCTTAAACAGTTCAACTTTACTGCAAACTGAAGCACTGCAATTTTTTTTTAGTAATGCATTTATTAAAAGTAAATATTAACATCAAATCTATAGATGTGTTCTCTAATGATTATAAAACACATTCAGCTGTAGATGCACAAATATGCTAATGAAAATGTTTATTGCAATTCTTCAACAGGGAGTTTTGTTTTATATATTGTTTATATCTAAATGAAATAAAAATTGCTATCCAACACCTCCTATTACCTAAAAACTAATTGCCCCTTTAGACTTAAAATCTGTTTGTGCCACCTTTAGCAGCAAGAACTGCAAATAAACTTGTCTGATAACTACAGTCCTTTACAGCACAGTGTTTTATATATATATGTATATATATATATATATATATATATATATATATATATATATATATGTGTATATGTATATAATGAATATATATATATATATATATATATATATATATATATATATATATATACACACATACATACTATATGTGTGTGCGTACATTGTGGGGACTTTCCATAGACCGCTTTTACTTTTATACAAACCAAACGATATTTTCTGTCCCTTAACCGAACCCTAAACCTACCCCTTACAGAATACAGAAAATGTGTTTGCATTACACTTTCAGATAAACATCATTTACTATTTTTAATATTTTTCCCCCACATGGGGACCGCAGGCTGGTCCCCACAGTGTCAAAAATTTTAGGTTTTACTATCCTTGTGGGGACATTTGGTCCCCACAATGTAGCATAAACAAGCACACACACACACTGTATACATGAATTATCCTAAATTATTGATCTTGCCTTTCATTTAAATCTGGAAGATAATTTCATTGCATTTTTATCTACACTACATATTTGCTGTGCTTGCATCATAGAAGAAAAAATGTAAGAAGGTTGAATCCATGCTTGAAAAGCTCCTGTCTCAACATCTCCACACGCCTCTTCCTTTGTGGCTGGTGGTGTTGTTCTAGACCACCATGTCAACAATGCTGCTGTTCCATTCAATGTAATCTTGATTGTCCACCTGAATGATCTCAAACTTAAATTCTGAAAAATGTTTGGACATTTACTGTAAATAACTGAAGTTGTCCCAGGAGGACTAAAAATCTGTACTATCAACAATCATAGTACAACACTTTATAAGTGTTTTGACATAGTAACCCCCCAGCTTACCTAAAGGAGAGGCCATGATTTCTAACATGGTTTATTAGGGTAATTCTGATTACATTTGAAATTCATCTGCACCTTTTACCACCCCTTCCACCCTGTTGTCCACTTCCTCTCTGTCTATGTCTTCTTACAGTTTCTGCTCTTGCTCTTTCCACTACACCAGTGCCCTCCTCTCTACTCATCTCTTCTCCCTTTCCTTCTCCTCTCCTCTTTTCTCACATCCCCCCCTCTGTTCACCTCTTCTCTCTCTCATTACACCCTTTCTGTACCCACTCCACCACCTTATAGGCTCACACCTCTTTCTTTCGTTTTTATTTTTTATTTATTTTTATTTTATTATTATTATTATTAATATTATACATATTCGTTCTTCCTGTTTGTATACTTTTCCTTGTATTATTACTCTAAAGCAATTGTGATGGATGTGTAAATGATTAGGAAAACTGCATTTCATGTGTTGAGTGTATGATTAACCGAATATTTGTCAGTTTAGGGCCAATCGAAAATATACTATGTTCATTTGATCGAACGACAAATTACAGAGTTTTGTTTGTTGTGTTTGGACAAATGGTACATAAATGTGATTTGTGATTTGTGTAAAACATTTTTTCAGATATTTTAAAGTATTGGTTGGTTGTATTAACTATTGTGAAAGCATTTGAGAGTTTTGTGCACATTGTTTTGAGAAAATTATTTGCATGATTTGTAATTTGTATGAAATGAATGAAAACGTACAATCTGTTTAGGACAATTACAAAGTGTTCAGATCACTGTGTTAACTGTTTTGAGAACAGTGACCTGAGTTTGGAGAAATGTGTCAAATCGATTGAGAAAAACTGTAAAATAAGCTGCACATTGATTCTCCGTTTCTACTGCTTCCTTGATCTATGACACATATTGAAATCAAACAAAAATATATATACAGCAGACAGAATAAACTTATTTGGTTATATATTTTATTTTATTTATTATAATAATTCATGTATTTTTTTTTTTTTTTTTGGTTTTGCGAAAATTTGCATTTTAAATTTAACTTATACTTAAACTGAGGCTGTTTCATATTAATGTCAAGTGTGCACTGAAATCACATGATTTAAAGTGCATTTGCATAGCAGGTCATGCAAAAGAGAAGTAGGCACGTCTTTCCAATACCTCTCACTCATGGATTTGCTGCCAAACTAGGTCTAGCATTATAGAAAGAAATTGAGGAATATAAAATGATTATGGAAATTGAAGGAAGAATATGCAAATGATATTCCGAAGAACAAAACTACCACACACATCCATCCTGCCTGTGAAGAAATAGCGATGATGACAAAGTGGAGGCTTATATGGTTTACATGTATGGGTCTGCCCTTATGTGTCAAAGGTAAGGTCTTACAAATTCATGTGGTATTTTTTCACAATGGTAAATTTCCAATAGAAATGTGTGTGTGTGTGTGTGTGTGTGTGTTTTTGTTTGTTTTTTTAATAGAAGAAATAGAATAGAATTAGAATAGAGAGTGATAGAGTTAGAGGGTCAAATAAAGAGTATAAGGCTAAATAGGTTGTACCTTGGCTGGCAGAAGAGCATGAGATTAGGGGGTTATTTCCAATGGGATTATTTCCAATGGAAATTTTGATATGCAAATCATCAAAGAGATTATAAATGCTGTGTATTTCATAGTTTGCTTGTGATATGTGCTTGTGACAGCTGTTGGATCACTATGACACTGGTTCAAATCTAGTCTGGGTCAGGTTCAGATCCCATTTTCCTGACTCTCAACTACTCTATGAAATAAAGTCTAAAAAGGCCATAAAAAGATTGCCTTTACACAATATAATTCACATAATGCTGTTCAGTTGCTTTAGTTCACATTTATTTTTAAAGATTTGATTATTATTTAATAGAACTGTACGTAAATAATAAATAAATAGAGTTTATATAGATACAGAACTGGTTTGATTATTAAAGTGTTAGTTCGCCCAGAAATGAACATTCTGTCATTAATTACTCACTCATGTCTTTGCAAACCCTTCGTTCATCTTCAGAACACAAATTAAGATATTTTTGATTAAATCCTGAAAAAGTCATCTTTCTGACCCTCCAAAGACAGCAACGTAACGGACATGTTCAGGGCAAAAAGGTAGTAAGGACATTGTTAAAATAGTCCATGTGACAGTGGTTCAACTATAATTTTAATGAAGCTACGAGAAAACTTTTTGTGCGCAAAGAAAATAAATAGAATGACTTTATTCAACAGTTTCTTCTTTTCCATGTCAGTCTCTATCGTACATTCAGGAGAGTATCACGATGCATGCGTGTGGTGCTGCTGACGTAGAAGACGGATGCGCTCCGGCTTGTTTTCAGAGGAATGCTCACGCATGTATCATGGTACTCTTGCGAACGCATGTCGAAGACCAACACGAAAGAGAAGAAATTGTTATTTTTGTTTTATTTGCACACAAAAAAGTATTCTTGTAGCTTTATAAAATTTTCGCTTGAACTACTGATGTCACATGGACTATTTTAATGATGTCTTTACTACCTTGCTGGGCCTTGAATGTGGTAGTACTGTTGCTGCCAATGCAGGGTCAGAAAGCTCTCGGATTTCCTCAAAAATATATATGAACGAAGGTCTTACGGTTTTGGAACAATACGAGTGTGATTAATCAGTGACAGAATATTCATTTTTGGGTGAACTAACTCTAACTGTGTGTGCAAAGTATCAAAATCTAAATTATACACAGAAACAGAAAGACCAAACATTTCAGTAGAGTATTACTAATTTACACAAAATACACACATCTATGCAGTTATCATAAATATAAATGTGCATGCACTTGTACTGGTTCAAGGACAGGTATGTCGGTAATACAAATAGCTAAATAAACAATATTTTATTAAAGCTTACCACTGAAGATTTTTTTTTTTATTAAAAATGAATT
The DNA here is from genome assembly GCA_039654775.1 of Spinibarbus caldwelli. Taxonomy (NCBI): domain Eukaryota; kingdom Metazoa; phylum Chordata; class Actinopteri; order Cypriniformes; family Cyprinidae; genus Spinibarbus; species Spinibarbus caldwelli. The sequence goes on along the minus strand of CM077265.1, from coordinate 12,385,118 downwards.
AAATTTCATTATTACAGTGAGTACATAAAAAAATCGCATTCAAATTCATCTACTTGCTGTGTCACGGTTTCATATAGTAAGCTCATAATAATAAATAATAATATAAAACATATGAAGTAATTAATTCAAGGAGTAAAATCAATGTAAAATGTGCCAGATTTAGCCAGAATTTTCATCTGTAGAAAAAAAAGTCAATACATTAACAGAAATTTATAACACTTTGTGTCTTTTATTGCAGATTCCCTTTCTCATTTGAATGGTAAGAGCCCCTTTTCCTGAATGTAAAAAAAAAAAACAAAAAAAAAAAAATATATATTAAAAAAATGAAAAATATGATTTTAGTTTCAATTCACATCACTTTCTCGCTCTCTCTCAGTTTGTGGCCGTGTTTTATACCCCCGTGTTGTGGGTGGTACAGACACACATGAGGGGGCTTGGCCATGGATGGTTAGTCTTCACAGCCCCAAATATAAAGGTCATTTTTGTGGAGGTTCCCTCATCAGCAGTGAATGGGTGTTGTCTGCAGCTCACTGTTTTGCTAGGTTAGAAGCACATAAACACATTTTCCACAAACATTAAACACTGGCATTTCTGTTCTTGTAATAATGTTGTTTTCTTCATGGTATTCATGTGTTCAGTGTCAACACATCCAGCGTCCTTGTGTATTTGGGAAGGAGGGCACAGCAGGGAGATCATGGACATGAAATCAGCAGAAGCGTCAGTACACTCCTCATTCATCCGTCCTACAATAGCGACACCTACAACAATGACATCGCTCTCCTGCATCTGTCCTCTTCAGTCAACTTTAACAACTATATTAGACCTTTGTGTTTAGCTGCGGAAAACAGCGACTTCCCTTCTGGCACCAGCAGCTGGATCACAGGCTGGGGACAAATAGCATATGGAGGTAACCCATACACAATCACAGACATATGCGCTAACATCACAAATTGATTATTGTGTTTGCTTGTCCAGTGAATTTGTCTTATCCAGGGACTCTGCAGGAGACTGTGGTTCCAGTGGTAATTAATTCTGAATGTAATAATCTGCTGGGTGCCAACCTCATTACAGACAACATGATGTGTGCTGGTTTACTGCAGGGAGGAAAAGACACTTGTCAGGTACAACATCCAATCAGATTATTACTATATGTGCTTGTGTACACACATGAGGAAGTTACTCTCTTTGTAGGGCGACTCTGGTGGTCCAATGGTGAGTCAGCAGTGTTCAGTGTGGGTTCAGTCTGGTATCATCAGTAGGGGTCATGACTGTGGTCAGCCCAGTGAACCTGGTGTGTACACCCGTGTGTCACAATATCAGCAATGGATCACCACCTCCATTGGGCAAAACCTCCCAGGATTCGTCATCTTCAACCCCCTAATCTCATGCTCTTCTGCCAGCCAAGGTACAACCTATATAGCCTTAATCTTTATTTGGCCCTCTAACTCTATCACTCTCTATTCTAAATCTATTTTATCTATTTCTTCTATTAAAAAAAAACACACACACACACCCTTGACCCTCTATCAATTGCATATTTATTCTCTAATTGCTACTTTTTCTTTAAAAACTAACACTAGCTTTCTTTTTTTCTATTCTTAAAAAAAACAAAAACCTTGCTATGTGTACTGCATTAGGCTAACCGAGACTTGTCATATCGCTTGCATGTTGTTGCTCTTTTGTTAGTTTTGATTGCTTCTATTGTCCTCTTTTGTAAGTCGCTTTGGATAAAAGTGTCTGCTAAATAACTAAATGTAAATATACACACAACATTAACCTACAGGATATTACAGACACATTACATACATTTGTTTTGTTTTGTTACATGCATTTGTACTTTGTTTTTTATCTCTGCAGGTTGAGGTATAGTCGTATAAAACATGCTTACCCGTACTTCCAGGAACTGCAATGCCAGTAACCAAATCCACTGTAAAAGGCCTGCAACAGAACTTTAACTCATGGATATGATCATCACAAACTGCACAAGTTCAACATTTGTTGTTGAACAGGCACAGTTTTCGACAGGACTGACCATATAGACTGGATGTAACTAACAAGATTAATTGTGAAGAAAATGTAAGTTTTCTCTCATCTCCTCACAGTTAAACATAATTGTTAACTTTTTCTTCATTTTGCATATAATTTTGCAAATATTAAGCACAGATCTTACACATACTTGTGACTTTATATCAGCATAGAAATGTCAAATTAATTCAAATGAAATTCATTTAAATTTTTGTCAAAAATTCTTTGAGCATATACTACTGGTCAAAAGTTTTAAAAATCATTCAGCGAGGACATTAAATTTATCAAGTGACAGTAAAGATAATTAAAATGTTACAAAATACTGCTATTTCAAATAAGTTCTGTTAAAAAAAAATCATGGTTTTCATAAAAAATATTAAGCAGCTCAATTGTTTTCAACACTGAAAATAAAAAATGGTTCTTGAGCAGCATATTAAATGATTTCTGAAGGATCGTGTGACACTGGAGACTGGAGTAATGACTTTGCAACACAGAAATAAACGACGTTTTAAAATATATTCAAATAGAAAAAAAGATATTTTAAATTTGTGATTTTTGTTGGAAAAAAAATGCAGCCCTACAAACCGAACCCAAACTTTTGAACAGTGGTGTATGTATTCTGTAATATGGATATGATTGTATGTTGCAATGTGTGTAGAAGCTTTTACCAAAATTAATAAGTGCTTTAAAATTGCATGGTTTATTTCTTTCTTTTGTACAGTTTTTTCAATGGATTCTATTTATCAACTGATCTGGTATACTGTAACGTCTCTCTGGCTGTTGTCCTACAGGAAGTTATATCATTGTAATTATTGTGAAAACATGAGTACCACTACTTGTAAAAAGTAGAAAGTACCCATCAGGATCTGCTGCCATCTTTGGTCGCAGAACTTGCCCACAGCGTAGCCCTATCAATCTGATTCAAACCACTCTTCAGTCAAGATGCTGTTGTATCTCACTATAGCTACACGTGAAGTGTCTTGTTGGTCAGATACAGTACTGTTTCTAGGCATAGGCGAGCTAGGCGGTCGCCTAGGTTGCCACCAGCTGAAGGGGCGCCAATGAGTGCACGTACTGGCACTACATTTTAGCAGGGTTGTGATAAAGAGTGGCACGGTCACCCTGAAATATGACTGCCGCCCCCACTGGATCCCCAACATCATTGGGCTAGAGTACTGTCAATCTGACGATGACTGTATGCCATTGGATCAGAGTGCTGTAAATTGCATGCATGATCATTGCATGCTTGTATTTGGAGTGCTCATCAACGCCATTAGATCAATGGGCTCTGTCAGTGCTTTGGCAAGGTAACGCTTGGGTTTTTTTTTTTTTTTTTTTGCCATGCAATAAAGCTAAGTTTAAAGGCCAATTTAAAATATTGGTACAGTAAATAAAGTGCACAAAATCTGTATTTTGTTTAGGCAGTATTTGTGGCAGTTGATCATGTTGCGAGATTTGTCCAAAAGATGTGCGTTTTTGCGCCAATGTATTGTTAAAGGATCAGCGTGTCATGTAATATTCCCATATAAACTTTTAACAGCCAATTAAAAAATATTGGTATAGTAAAATTCCCTAATTCACGAGATCAATACATCCTTTATTAAACCGCTTTGTCGAGTTTAATGCATCCTTACGGAGGTGTCGAAATGCTAAATCAATTCATTCACTTCTAACACAGCACTTAATGGGAGCAGCATCATACACAGAGCGCAGAGCGTCACGTTATTTAAAGGGGAAGTTCACGCGTTAATGAGTAGCAAAGGATTAATGCTGCCTTCATGTGCTATCAGAATTATCGTAAATATGACTTTCCTAATCGGAAATTATACATGAACGGCCTCTCAAGTCGTATTTACTAAGGGGAAATTCGGAAATAATTTTGATGCCAGAGTTTCCGAGTTGGGCGGGTCATAAACTTTAAACATGGTGGAGGGCACAACCATTGCTGCTGTCATTGCTGTTCTCACAACAACTACATCCCCTTGTCTCGTCACTAGTGTACGTATAGGCTAGATATGAACGATCATTCGAAGCGTATTGTATGTTTTATAAGCAGTGAAATAAGCATGTATTTGACCGAAATTCCAGAATTGTCAGCAAACTGCATGTATAGCGCGGTGAATGTTTATATGATTGTCAACCAATGGGATGCTACATTTTATTCTTTCCGACATTAAAGTACTTGAATACGACAAGCTCGTGATCACAACATCATAAGTGGGAAATAGGAAATTTCCCATAGCACGTGAAGGCATTAGTAGCTGCATTGATTACTTTTATGCCACTGATCAGGCTTTTATATGTAGTTTGGGGTAACAAAGGGTTTTATAGGTTTGACTGAAATAATAATGCAATAACTGACACTTTAAACCAATGTTTCAAGCAACAACACCAAAACAATTGAACAAAAAACAGATAAAGACAAAAAGTAGCCATTGATAGTATCTAAACGTATCCAAATGCAATAAAATTAATTTGTGTGATTTATGTGTAAATTATGTGCAATGTCTTAGCTACTAGGGATTGTTACATAGGGCTATACAAGCATCTAGTGGCAACACAATGATATTACAGATAATAAATTGTGCAAAATGTTTATCTTAAGTCAATTCGACTGGGGGGGGGTCTCAAAATGTCTGAGGGTCTCAAACCAGTTCTGGGTTCTCAGGTTCACAGCACCTTTTTCCGCAAAGGCTTTGATCCATCGCTCTTCATGTGTGCCACCATTCAAATGAGCTAAAATGAGTACATACAATGTAATGAATACATAGAATATGTTAGATAATCAAAGTAGTTTAAATAGTCAAATTTTTGTATTTGTGTTTTAGGATAAGATATAGACTTGCAACTGAACAAAAAGTACCAGGCAGTTAAAAGACATTCAGTGGGTCTGGCTTCCACTCACCTGTGACTGTTGTCTTCCCATCAGCTGAAGTACGTTCAGTCTCTTGACATGAGCTAACTATCTCTGAGCTAATGCTAACAGAGGTTCCGGACAAGTGCACTGCTGCTTTCATAGTGGACGGCACACGCACACACACAGCACCTGGATCAATGATAAATAAAACAAGTTTGAAACAAGCTTCAAGTTCTTAGAAATGTACTCAAGTATGTACTAGGCTCATCGTATTTATTTGTTTCTTTGGTGTAATTTTCTGATTCTGATTTTGATTATAACCTTGTTGACTATGAAGTTCTGCGCTTCCATCTTGGCCTACATATGCATCAATGTTTCCAGCAGCAGTAAACACCTTTAGGGCACCACTTGAGCTGTCTGTGAGACAGGAAAGACATCTTTATTGCACTAAATGAGTGACTAAAGAACCTACTGTCAATTCAGACTGCTCACTTACCAATGACAATATTTCCTGTTTTACTTTTTACAAGAGCTTCACCTGTAAAACAACAACAATGACACAGGTCCTAACTGCACATCAGGTCTTTACAATGAGCCATTACTCTCCCTTTCCCTCGCCATGTACATGGCCAATCTGGATGTTCCCAGAGGAAGTGGACACTGAGGTGGATTCACCATAGATGGCCTTCACTTTCAGATCCCCATGTTCTGTGGAGAGATTTATGGTGGTTCCCTGAATTTTCTTAATATCGACATTCTGGAGAACAAAAACTGATTTAATAACAATTTCACAGGATATGCTGTTATATAAATCATAAACTACTTACACTGTCCAAAGATGTGCTGATATTAACATTCCCATGAATGGTCTGAAGTCCAGTGACATTTCCTCCTGTGGACTGAACTTGAACCTCATGACCCTAAACAAAATCAAAGTTAAACACAAAATAATAATCCATATTATCGCAAAAAAAATTATATTTAAATTTAAAGTTACATATTAAATCAGGGGTTTTCAGTCTTTTAGATACCACAGAACCTCGAGTCCTAAAATTTAAAAGGCAACTATATATTTTAATGTATAAAGACCCAATTTGTACTTTTACAAATTATAAATATTTGTAAAATAATGTTTTTATTGCGCCACTTACTATAGTAATGTTTAGTAATGTATATTGAATATTCAAGTATATTTAATTTTTTATTTTAATTAATTAATTGAATCTTTTATTTTATTTTATTTATTAGCATTTTTGCATTTATTTTCCCTTTTTTTTTACTTTTCCATTGACTGCCTAGTACTCCTTTGTGGCCCCTAGGAGCCCTAGTTTGAAAACCCCTGCATTAGATGATTAAAAAGCGAATGTGTCACCTTGACAGATTTTAGGACACAGTGCCCTCTCTCTGTGTGAACATGGCAGAGGTCACTCTCCATTTTCTGGATCTTCACATTGCCTTTGTCTTTAGTCATGATGTGGAGATCTGGAGGAAGGCTCAGGGACTAAAAAATGCACATGTATTCCTATGAATTTATACTTATTCATTACATTACCTTAACTTACTGTAAGTAGAGTTTACCTAGTAAAAGCCATTCAATTTAAAATATAATTGTATAATATTAATAAAGCAAACTATCAATAATATATTAATAATAATAATAAACTATAAATATATGATTTATTAGTACCTTTACAAACCTGAATACAGATCCTTACCGCATTTAATAGGTGCTGTCAGTTCAACAGTGACATTGCTATCCACCTCATCGCCCAAAATGTTAAGTTCATTTCTTTGATCATCATAATGAACATGAAACCCGTCCACATTAACAGTTTGATTCGCATCTGTCACGTGCACACTAATAAATGCCCGATCAGCCTCAGGGAAAGTATGTGGATCCAGTGGTTTTATAGATATATTACAGCCTAAATGACATTTGACCTTTGTGAAATTAATAATTCCCACTGCTTTATAGGTTTATTCAAGTCATTAGGAGTTGCAGAAGTATCTGAAAACGTTCGGAGAGCCCGAGAGATCAAAGCCCCGCTGAAGAGTTTTGAACATCCTGCACTGAACCCACGTGGACCGTGATGTAACCGCTGTGTAATTACACAAGTAAACATCACTAAAGCCTTATTTAGTGTGCACTAAGACTAAACTACATAAGTACGCATTAAAACAAAATGCTAAACGCTACTTGCAATAGTAAACTCCTTGTAGAAATGTTTACATCACGAGGGCAAGAGTGCAGAAACCGGAACAGACTCAGAGCGCGAGTGGAATTATGGGAAGTGTAGTCCATCAAACGTAAAATGAAGTCCACTCCGTGATACTTATGACAAAACGCATCATTCGTCTTTAAATAAAGTGTGACTGTCGTCTGTATGATCAAAGAAGAATAAAATTAAGTATAATTAATTGGCTAAGAAAGAAGAATTTGAAGAAGATGAAGAAGAAGAAAAATAAGAAGACAACGTTAAAATGACAAAAAAGGCATGGCTTAATTTGAATTAATAATATCAACAAAAACAACAAATATACTGATATAAAATAGGAGTTAACCGCTATAAAATGGAGAGTTACGGCTCTATAATAAATTTTGATGACCCAACTAGTCAATATAGTAACATCCCTGTTGAAAAAAAAAACAACAACAAAAAAAACAGCATATGCTGGTTAGGTATGTTTTGAAGCTGGGATGCTGGTTTAAGCTGGTCCTTTGCTTCAAAACATACCTAACCAGCATATGCTGTTTTTTTTTTTTGTTTTTTGTTTTTTTCCAACAGGGGTTTTAGTTAGTTTTTAGTTTACTTAGCCTTAATTTTGTTTTCATAACATATAATGTCTATAAGTATGAACTTTGCGAGACAATAATGATACTATTGTGTGCCATGTTGCAAACTTTCTATTGTTCTGAGCTAAAGATATTTTCACTAAGTATCTAAAAAATGCAACCCTTACAGAACCTTTTATACATTTTTAGATTTATACATTATTTATTGTTTATTAAGCCTGTTTCTTATGTGAACTATTGTCTGGTCCCCATAATTAGAAGCTCACGTTTTTACTATCTTTGTGTGTACATTTGGTCCCCAAAATATTGGCAAAACGTGACCCAACCTGTTTTATTAATATTGAAGGGTAGCACTAGAGATGGAAAGTACTACTATGTTGTAAGTAGCTCATAACTGTCATGTCATGATGATTTTAAACTCCCAGTGCTGGTCGTTTTGGAGCTGAGCAGACCGAACGTCATTCTGGGGCGGATTTTCCGTCTGTTTTTGTAATACCCGCGAGCGATATTATTCATGACACTACCTCACTGTTTGTGTAACTAGTCTTAATTCCTTCAATGAAGGCCCAAGGGAACTTATTTTTTACTGAAAGTGATTCATAATCCTGAAACAAAGGGCCACAGTCAAAAAGCGGTCGCAAATTACTCTCCTGGCCAGCTATATTGTTATAGTTACACACGAATGCTACAACTCTTCCAGTAGGTGGCACTCTATAGTCATTTCACATAAAGCGAGGTCACAGGTTTACAATGGCGCCTTTTGACAACAAATAGTGTCTCATATCCTCCTTCACACTCGCTTATGAATGAGTGTTGAGTTATGAGGAGGGATTTAGTATTTGTCCTCAAATTAGGACAGCCAAGTTTAAAATCTAATAAAGCTACAGTGAGGCTACACGTGGTTTTTGCATTGAAGGTCTACTTTTTGAATACTTTTAATGCATGTTAACCAAAATGTTCCAAAGTAAGGTATAGCCATGCTGTAATACTCATCAACACTTTGCAGAATAGTAAAAAGAGTTAATATCTATAAGAGGATGGGTATTGTATGTGGTATCTGTAAATCATAATATTTCATTCATTTAACTGCACTACTGTCTTTCAGACAGGTAGTGTTACGCTTCTTTTCGAGAAGAGACCATTAAGGAGGAAATTAAAAAGCCTGTCTAGACGCCAGTGGTTGAGGGTCGAGTCAAGAGCATTGAGGGTAATCAGAAGGTCATGGTCAAAGTTCACAGAGAGCTGATGAAATGGAGACTTCAGAGAGGACAACATCAGCACAAAGAAGAGAGTAGGTTCATATATGACACATATAATAAAACTTTATTATCATGACTGGAACGACAGAAATATTGTCATTTGTACCATTTCTGAGTTTGATCTCCATATAGAAATCTCAAGAAGACAGTCTGACAGGCTCAAAGAAAAGAAAGGTTTTCATAAATGGTGAAACCTAAACCGTAATATAAAACAAATCAAGATTCAGTCTGTTTTTTTGATCATTTGTAACAATAACACTAGAACTTTACTCACAGAGGGATAAAATGAAATGCTGATTGACCTCATTTAACTGGTATACCAAACTGTCTATATTGTACTGTGTTCATAGGCTATATATACACATGTATCACACAGCCAATAAGGGTAGAGGACAAATTATTTACATCATACAGTAGTCCGTTATGGCAAGTCACATTCATAGTCATCTTCACTACATAGAAACATACTGGCCCACACTGAATCTGCGTCTGCTGTTCACAAAGTCTCACACATTCTTTCTCTCTCTATATAGTTCATTTTGTGTGTGCATATGCAGAATTACATATATATGCACGTGAGTGTGTGTGTGTGTGTGTGTGTGTGTATATATATATATATATATATATATATATATAAAAAAATTGTAAATTTGTATACAAATACATTTTTATCTATCTGTGTTTAAATATATACTTTTAATAATTAAAATATATATTAAATATAAAAAGCATATATTTATAATATCTCTATAGATATATGCATGTGTATCATATGCACTCAATCAGTGGTGAAAATGTGAAAAAGCTGCGCAGATTCCTTGTGAGCCTCGTAGTATGTTCACTTTGACACTAAACTTAAGCAGATTATATAAAAATATAGAAGAACTACGGAAGAAATCTTGTCAGAAAGATTCAAATGGCCAGGACAGAAAACAATCATCTGAACATAAGTAAACAAAACAGAACCAGATCATTCATATCTGTCTGAATCTGATGTATAGGCCTCATAAGAACATGACAGATTCGAAGTTCCTCAAGACATCATCAAACGTCACGTGAGTCCAATCTTCTCCTGAAAACTTCACTATGCTGTGCTCAGTTCATTGTATGAAGGCATGTACAACATTCTGTTACACTTTTCACAGAAAATAAATTGGTCAACGTATGCTCAGGTTACGTCGGAGAACACAAGTTGAGACATCTTGAAGTCATTTGAAAGCATCTGCCAATAGCATGAATTAATCAGATGGTCACAAACTGCAGGAATCATCAAAATGCAACCCTAAAGATGAAACATTAATGGGATGCCAACCATTTTCTCTGTCCCAGGAGATCAGGACCATCTCATGCTCGACTGGAGAACTTTAACTCCACAGGTCACAGCTCATCATAATCTATTTACAGCAATTAAGGGAGTGTTCATGCCTTTTAAGCCTTTCACAGTGTCCTTGGGCCGCTTTCCTCCTCCTTTAATGATGAAAGCCGCCCCTGGCAGGCAGTCCAGTGTCTTTCATGAACAGCAATGGTTTTTTCGTTGTTCTCCTCTCTCTCCCTCCTTCTGTCTGGTGTTTTTGTCTTTCAGGTGCAGCAGTCACGGTCGAGGTTACTCTGAGAGGAGATGAGAGAGGGGTAGGGCGTCATCTTATCGATGTTGACGTAGGTGGTATTAAGGAGGATGTAGTGCTCGCCGCTGAAGCTGGAGAAGATGGCAGCGATGCGGGACACGAGCTCTGAGAAGGTGGGCCGGCGCTCAGGTTTGGGGTGCCAGCACTCGATCATGACATTATATCTACAAAGAAAAGAGAAAAATCTGAATCAGAATCAGAAAGAGCTTTATTGCCAAGTATGCACAAACAAGGAATTTGTTTTAGTGTCACAGCTTCCAGTACTCAGAAACAACAACAACAACAACACAGATAATAATAAAAATAAGATATGAATAATATACACACATATATATATACTGTATATAAAAAAAAGAAGAAAAAAAATAATAATAAATTGTATGTACAGGTCTGCTATAGATATACTAGAATGTAGGGTGATAAATAAATATGAGGTTATTGCCCATATTTTTATTGCACAGTGGGAGAACATTTAACAGTTCATGAGGTAGATTGCCTGGGGAAAGAAACTGTTCTTGTGCCTGACTGTCCTGGTATTTGGTGCTCTGTTGCGCCAACCAGATGGCAAAAGTTCAAAAAGGAGATGGCATGGATGTGAGGGATCCAGAGTGATTTTCAGAGCCCTTTTTCTCTCTCTGGATGTATACAGATCTAAGAGGGTGGGCAGGGGAGTACCAATAATCCTTTCATCAGACCGACATGTCCTCTGTAATCTTCTGATTTCTGATTTTGTAGCTGAGCCAAACCAGACAGTTATTGAAGTACACAGGGCAGACTCAATAACGGCTGAGTAGAACTGTGTGAGCAACTCCTGTGGCAGGTTGAATTTCCTCAGCTGACGAAGGAAGTACAACCTTTGTTGGGCCTTTTTAGCAATGGAGTCTATGTGAGTGTCCCACTTCAGGTCCTGAGAGATGATGGTGCCCAGGAACCTGAATGTCTCCACTGCAGCCACAGCGATGTTCATGATGGTGAGTGGGGTAGTGCAGGGGGGTTTCTCCTGAAGTCCACGATCATCTCCACCATTTTGAGTGTGTTGAGCTCCAGGTTGTTATAACTACACCAGATAGTCAGCTCTTTAACCTCCTGTCTGTAAGCAGACTTGTCGCTGTCCTGGATGAGACCGATGACTTTAGTGTCATCCGCAAACATCAGGAGCTTGACAGAGGGGTCTTTAGAGGTGCAGTCGTTGGTGTACAGGGAGAAGAGTAAGTGGGGAGAGAACACAGCCCTGAGGGGCGCCAGTGCTGATGGTGGAGGAGTTGGATGTGAATTTACCAGTTCTCACTAGCTGTTGCCTATCTGTCAGAAAGCTGGTGATCCACTAACAGATAGAGCTAGGAACAGAGAGCTGGGTTAGTTTGGTCTGGAGGAGTGTTGGGATGATGGTATTGAAAGCGGAGCTAAAGTCCACGAACAGGATCCTCACATAAGTCCCTTGTCTGTCCAGATGTTGAAGGATGAAGTGCAGTCCCATGTTGACTGCATCATCCATGGACCTGTTTGCTCGGTAAGCAAACTGCAGGGGGTCCAGTAAGGGTCCAGTGATGTCCTTCATATAAGCCAACACCAACCTCTCAAAAGACTTCATGACCACAGACGTTAAAGCAACAGGTCTGTAGTCATTAAGTCCTGTTATCTTGGGTTTCTTTGGGACGGGGATGATGGTGGAGCGTTTGAAGCACGTAGGGACTTCACACAGCTCCAGTGATTTGTTGAAGATCTGTGAGAAGATGGGGGCCAGCTGGTCAGCACAGGTTTTCAGACAGGCTGGTGTGACACCGTCTGGGCCTGGTGCCTTTCTTCTCTTGTTCTTTCTGAAGACCTGGTGCACATCATCTTCACTGAACTGAAGTGCAGGAGTGGGGGAGAGGGGGGTTGCTGGAGGTGTTAATGGTTGTGTGGAGAGATGTTTGGATCGGGTGTAGGGTGTTAGACTGGGAGTTTCAAATCTACACTAAAACTCATTCAGGTCTTCAGCAAGTGGTTGATTGGCCTCAGTGCTGGGAGATGGTGTCTTGTAGCTGGTGATGGCTTTAAGACCTTTCCACACTGAAGCTGGGTCATTGGAAGTGAACTGATCTTCCAACTTTTTAACGTAGCTCCTCTTAGCCACTCTAATCTCCTTATTCAGTGTGTTCCTGGCCTGATTGTACAAGACTCTGTTCCCCTTCCTGTAGGCATCCTCTTTGGCCTGACGAAGCTGTCTTGAGTTTTTCTGTGAACCATGGCTTGTCATTGTTGAATGTTAAGTGAGTCCTGGTAGGGATGCATATATCCTCACAGAAACTGATATATGAAGTTACAGTCTCTGTGTGCTCGTCCAGATCCTTGGTGGCAGCTTCAGAAACACTCCAATCAGTGAGGTCGAAACAGCCTTGCAATGCCTGGTCTATTTCGTTGGTCCATCTCTTTACAGTCTTTACTGCAGGTTTAGCAGATTTAAGTTTTTGCCTGTAAGTTGGTATAAGATGAATCTGGCAGTGATCAGAGAGCCCCAAAGCTGCCCGTGGGATGAAGCAATATGCATTATTTATTGCTGTGTAACAGTGATCCAATATATTACTGTCTCTGGTAGGACATGTAACATGCTGCCTGTATTTTGGCAGTTCACGGGAGAGATTTTCTTTATTAAAGTCCCCAAGAATGATAATAACAGAGTCCGGGTGTTGTTGTTCTGTCTCTGTAATTTGATCAGCGAGTTTCTGTAAAGCTGAGCTCACGTGTGCTTGCGGATGAATGTAAACACTTACAACAATGAACGAGCAAAACTCCCGCCGCGAATAGAAAGGCTTACAGTTGATGAAAAGTGCTTCTAGATCTGGACAGCACATCTTCTTTAACACTGTAATGTCTGTACACCACCTTTTGTTGATATAGAAACATGTCCCACCGCCGCGCGATTTCCCCGTTGATTCTGCGTCGCGATCCGCTCTGAACAGCTGAAAGCCCGGCAGACTTAAAGCGCTGTCCAGAATGGTGTCATTCAGCCAGGTTTCCGTGAAACACAGAGCAGCCGAGTGTGAAAAATCCTTGTTTGTCCGGGAGAGCAGAAGTTGTTTGTCCGTTTTGTTGGGTAGAGAGCGGAGATTCGCCAGATGGATGCTAGGCAGCGCCGTTCTGAATCCGCGCTGTCTGAGCTTCATGAGCACGCCGACTCACTTCTAAAACTAATAAAAACAGTACAAAAACTGGAGAGCAAGAAACTGAGGCTACCGTCTGCGGTGCCATCTTGTTGTGTAAGGAAAAATGTAAGGAAAATCAAAATTCTTAATAAAACTCCTTGGTCTTATTGTGCAAGATTCATCTGCACACATTTTTCCAAGCCAAAAAAAGCTTTCAAATGTCATTATTTAATGTTCATGGCACAAACAGAAGCAAAACACTTTAACATTAGGGGCCCTATCATACACCCGACGCAATGCGGCGCAAGTGTTTTTGCTAGTTTCAGCCCGACGCAGTTCTCATTTTCCCATCCTGCGCCGCATTGTTTAAATAGCAAATGCATTTGCACCCATTTGTGCACCCATGAGCGTGCTGATCTGAAAAAGAGGTGTGTTCAGGCGCATTGTTGGTGCGTTGCTATTTTGAGGGACTGAAAATAGACTGCGCCATAGACCAACTCAAACCTGGTCTAAAGTCAATGGTGCAATATTTTTTTGTTATTTAAAGAGCGCATTAGTAGAAAATGTGCCTCTGGGTGGGTCCACAACGCACATTCATTTTGCTTATTACAAACAGGGATGCGCAGCAGCACACAAACATGCCAAATATTAAAAATTAAAGGATTACAGTGTAAAAGAATATTATTATTAGGCTACATAAATATAATAATGTCATACATGTCATAATGGATAGTCATTGCGTGTATCAGAATTAGCCTACCTATTTGTTCGCGTATGAGCAGATTCATTTGCTCTCTGGAGACACGTTCAGTCTGTGCGCCTTAAAATTCCGCCATTTAAATAGCGAATCCGCCATGGCGCGAGCGCAACTCGCTCTTAAAGGGAATGGGAGATGAGATTCTGATTGGTTTATTGCTCGTTATGCCCAAAAACACACCCATTACTCATTAAGAGAATAGGGACAACCCTTTTAGACCACGCGCTGGGAGTGCCGACCGTTTTTCCCGTCGTTATACTAGCAAAAGTGGATTCGGAAATGCCCTAAGTGCACCTGCGCCGTGCGCTTTAGACCATGTGCTTAGATTGTTAAAATAGGGCCCTCAGGGTTCATTTATACAATTAGCAAACAACATTAATAATGTTATAGCCCACTTTGCACAATCCAATCAAATCCCACTGAATAAAATCAAGCCCCGACCTGTGTTATTTTAAACAGAACATTCTGTATCAATTTAAAAGGTGCATTTAAAAATGAGTTAAATATATAGGGCCAGTTTTACTAAACAGGGCAAATTAGTGTTAGAGTGCAATTCTATAAAGGCACAGATGGGAGGGGAAAATTCTGCGTGTGATTTACTGACAAAGTGCACATTAAAGAACACAGACGCAGCCAGATCATTTCCATAATGACCAGCGCAATCTACCAAGAGCAGCGCAAATTAGCACCTACTTTAACACATGCTTTTTTGGGGTGTTAAATAATGGCGCAAATACCAGAAATTTGACGTGTGCAAATGTTAGTAAATCGCGTTGCGTGATTCATTTTAATACTCTTCTCCCATAAAGGAAATTCCTACAAATGCATATTCAATAAGGTCATGCACAAAAATAACTGTGTTCATGCCTTTTCAGAGCCAATTCTTCACTGCACGTCTTTAGTAAATCCTGACGGTACTATTTTAACGCCAAAAGATGGTTTGCACTGGCACAAGCGGTTAGTAAATCTGGCCCATATTCTTTCATTGTAATATTTAACTAATATTTTAAACATGAATTAAATAGTTTTTAAATGTCTTTATTTGTCAATTTGATTTTTTCATTTTACTGTTACATTTAGCTTTGTTTTTAAATGAAATAAATAAAATATTGTTCAAAAGTTTGATGTCAGCAGAGATTTTTTAATATTTTTGAAAGAAGTCTCTTAGGTTCACCAAGGCTGCATTTATTTGAACAAAAATACAGTAAAAACAGTAATATTGTGAGATGTTATTACAATTAAAGTACCTGTTTTCTTCTTTAATATATTTTAAAATGTAATTTATTTCTGTGATGCCATTCAGTCTTCAGTGTCACGTGAACCTTCAGAAATCATTCTAATATGCTGATTTGATGCTTAAGAAACATATTATTATTATCAGTGTTGAAAACTGTTGTGCTGCTTAATATTTTTGTGGAAAACAATTTTTTGGAGATTTCGTAACAACACTAAATATTTACTATTCACTTGTGATCAATTTAATGCTTCCTTGCTGAATAAAAGTATTTATTTCTTCACAAAAATAAACAACTTTTGAACAGTAGTGTAGTTTTAAATATTTCTATTTATTTGTCAGTTAATTTTGATTCATTTTGAGCTAAAAATCACAAGTGTAGTAGTGCAAGTCATCCTACTTCTACACTTTCCATCCCAGCTGTTTGCTTTGGCAGTTATAGATACCTTTGCCTTGAAATTTATAACCTTCAGTGCAAACTTTCATCGCATTTCAGAACGACTTTCCATTGTTTGTCCTGCAATAGTCTGCTGAGCAGAGGCACGAAGACCTGGGAGGACTGGCTCTTTGTGCCGTCCATGAAGGAAGGGAGTGATGACCCACATATCTCTATTCAGATCCGCGGTTGGATATTAGACGGCAGTGTGTGAAGAATGTTTGGAGGTTGACTCATATCATACAGGCAGGGTGGGGAGTCGATGTGTGCCGAGCTCAGGTAGTCATGCAGAGCTGAGCTGGCCAAGAGTTTTGATGAACTACTACTGCTTGACTGAATCCTCGGGTGGTTAACAATGGCTCTCTGTTTTACGCTCGTGTTGACGCATTCCCCCTTTGGAGTGCCGTACGGTGGTCATAATGAAGGACCAAGTGTATGTCATGTGGGTGTGTGTGTGTGTGCACTTACAGTGCATCTGGGCAGAACTCTGGCTGTAACAGTCTTCGTCCTTGCAGGAGGAAGATAGTGATGTCGAAGGAGTTCACATCGGAGTAAGGTGGGGCGCCCCGGGTCATGAGTTCCCACAGCAACACACCAAACGACCACTGCGTGAAGATCAAATTCAAAACAGTGAGTTATGAGGAGGGCAAGTGAGCACCTATCAAAACAAGTGAACTTTGGGTTGCTCCAACACTGTCATTTGTTGGAGGCCAGCAAAAAGGGAAACAAAGCACAGGAAAGCTGAACTCATAAATCCACTTAAGAGAACAGTCAGGTCAGTATTTGGGAAATGTTGAGAAATTATTTTCCCCAGAAGTGGCCACGTGTAGTCATCTATTTTATTTGAAACGCAGGTAGGTTAGAAAACAGGACGTGAGTCATGACAAACCTTGAGCCTGACGTGTGTGCATGCATGAGTCAGTGTGATAGAGAACGATTCTGTGCAAAGTGACCCAGAGGCCACAAGTTGTTTAAAGACTAGATAGCTTTTGAAATATTGCCATCAGAAGAACTGGAGCAGACTAAAATATCATAGTAAAACTTCACTGTACTGCAGTAAGCTACCTACTTAGGGCCAGATTTACTAACAGCTTGTGCCAGCGCAAACCATCTTTTGGTGTTAAAATAGTACTGTCAGGATTTAGAAGCGCAGTGAAGAATTAGCGCAAAAAAGGCGTGGACACAGTTATTATTGCGCCTGACCTTATTGAATATGGATTTGTAGGAGTTTCCCTTTCAGACACAAAATTTATGGGAGCATTAAAATGAATCACGCAATGCAATTTACTAACATTTCTTAAAGCAGGCGCTAATTTGCGCTGCTCTTGGTAGATTGCACTGGTCTTTATGGAAATGATCTGGCTGCGTCTGAGTTCTTTAATGTGTGCATTGTCAGTAAATCACACGCAGAATTTTCCCCTCCCATCAGCGCTTTTATGGAATTGCACTCTAATGTTAATTTGCCGTTTAGTAAATCTGGCCCATAGTCAGCATTTCGGGGAATCATGGATGCACTGTGATTTGATTTAGTGCATATGATGCCCAAAATTGATATTTGAGTTTGATTTGAACATTCAATCAAACTTTTGATACCCAAAATATTAGGTTTGATCATTTAAACTGCTTATAAAGCCCCAAAATATTCAATTTGGTCATTTAAACACCTTACTTTTGAAATAGCATAGATTTTTTTCGTCCATTTTTTTCTTCGTTTACCCTTGGAACACAAATTAAGATATTTTTGATGAAATCCAAGAGCTTTTTGACCCTGCACAGACAGCAATGCAACTGACACGTTCAAGGCCCAGAAAGGTAGTAAGGACATTGTTAAAATAGTCCATGTGATATCAGTGGTTCAACAGTAATTTTATGAAGCCACGGAAGAGAAGATATTGTTGAATAAAGTCATTATTTTAGTTTTCTTTGTGCACATAAAGTATTCTTATAGCTTCATAAAATTACGGTTGAACCACTGATGTCACATGGACTATTTTAAAGATGTCCTTACTACCTTTCTGGGCCTTGAACGTGTCAGTTGCGTTGCTGTCTATGCAGGGTCAGAAAGCTCTCAGATTTCATCAAAAATATCTTAATTTGTGTTCCGAAGATGAACAAACGTCTTAACGGGTTTGGAACGATATAAGGGTAAGTAATTAACAACAGAATTTTCATTTTTGGGTGAACTATCCCTTTAAGGATGCAATTACGAACTCAGACTGTGATCGAGATACTCACCACATCAGATTTGGTGGTGAACTTGTGTGTCTGCAGGCTTTCTAATGCCATCCATTTGACGGGCAGCTTGACCCCGTGTTTGTTGTGCACGCTGTAGTATTCTTTATCATACACGTCTCTGGCCAGGCCAAAATCAGCCACCTTTACTGTGTAGCTCTCATCCAACCTGAACGAGATGTTCCAAACATTTACTGTATATTAGATAAACAAATACAAATATTTGATCTAAGTCATTCATTTAAGAATATAAACACTCTAATGCAAGTTACATGCCCCTAAAAGCATTTAATTACATTCTGTACGATACTTCAAAACACTGTTGGGTAATTTGTTGAAAAACTCACATGCAGTTTCTGGCCGCGAGGTCTCTATGTACAAACTTCTTGCTGGCAAGATATTCCATTCCTTTAGCCACCTGCAGCCCGAAACCCATCAGGTCCTTCACTGTGGGGTTCTGTGGGAACGAAAACAAGCACTCCATTTAAAAACAATAACGATAAAAACAAAAGGAATGCCACCTGTTTAATTTAATTTTTTTCATCTTTATGTTTTTAATAGCCATGAAGCTACAGTATGACACTGAAGTTGTGCGGAAAGACATTCAGATGCTGCCACAACATACGTGAGCTTCATCTCTGATGAAGTTGCGCAGATCTCCATGCTTCATGTATGGCAACACGACGAGAGGTGAGCCCTCGCTGGGCAGGCAGATTCCCAGCAGAGAGAGCACATTGGGATGGCTGAAGTCTTTCATGATGATGCCTTCCTTGAGGAACTGGGACACCTCCTCTATATCGGTGATTCCTGCCACATTAATGCACAATAACACAAGTTCAAAGATCACCACAATGGTTTTTGGTATCACCCCCAGCTTAGATTTACACATGCAAAATGACTCTTTTAAAATCTATCCTGCTATACGTTTTCTGAGTTAGCAATAAACCTGCCAAATTGTCAGTGAACCATTCACCATGACTTATAAATTATCCCCAACACTATCAAGTGTTTTATCACACACGGCCTGATATTTCACCCGGGAGGTTTCGGAGCGGAGACTTAATCCGCTGTGACATGAGCGCACCCTTACTAGCTGAGCTCTGAGATTCTGTTGGTCCTGCCATTTTAGCTGCGCCTCCCTTAATCTTGTTGGTAGAGCTTTCACATTTTGAGGAGATAAAACAGATGTTTAACCTTTCATGAAGAGAAAGAGAGGCTTATGGGTACACAAAAAAGAAAAGGCCTGTGTGTACTTGTCTTACAGTAGACTGATCCTGAGCGATGAAGCATTCTACGCTACACTGACTGCTGTCAGAGTAGCTTAGGATCCTCAAAAGACCAAAACTGATCTGAGAACAGCCCTAAAGTAGTCAGTCAATTCTTCATTATTTATTCATAACCATTTTATGAGTGCACCAGGGTTATTATAGTTAACTAAAAATAAAAATCACAAAAACATGAAATAAACTAAAAAAAAAAAAAACTTCTTTAAACACAACAAAATTACTACAATGTTAAGTCAATTAAAGTAAAGAATATAAAAATATAAAAAATATAAAAATAAAAACTAATTTAAACCATTAATAAAAACTCAATCTAAAACAACACTGAAATGCACAAAAAACACCCTTTGTCAAAAAGTAAAAAGATAAAAATGATACATTGAGAGTCTAGTTAAACAACAGTTCCTGTTAAAAACTGAGACAGAAAAACAAAGCTCAGGCCATAAATCTAAAAGCTCTCAGTGACATGACGTGATTAGAGGCATCTCTAATGCGATATGGCTGCATTCATCATCATCATCTTCATCACAAGGCCTTATTAAAACAGCCTCAACAGTCATATGTCATATTTCAGTAAAAAAATGTCAAACTGGTCTCAGAGTGTATGGGTGGAATAATTATGTAGATTAGAGGGGATCCTAAATGTATTTTAACATCTTTTCTGTAGGATTTAAAAGTTTCAATGATTTTTAGGCAGTTAGGGCCACATGTTATAGCAAGTTTTACCATTTTTAAGGGGAGTTAAGCACTACATACCTAAAACCCTCATGAATATGGTTAAATGTGGTTCACCCAGTCAAATTTTAGAGCTTCAGCTCTCTGTGCTTGCAACTGTACCACCTCAACACTCATGTTGTCAAACTCACGATTTAAGGACTTGACGGCGCAGTGCTGCTTCTGGCCATCTGGTTCGAGCAGGGTTCCATGGAACACACAGCCAAAGTGCCCTGGTGCACACAAAGACAGGAAAAGATGCAGAGATTATTAGCACATCAATCTATCAAAGCGCTTTATGCCAGAGTGGAGTGTGGGCATAGCAGGTGCATATCACATCAAGTCCAAAAGAAGGAACAATGGAGTGTGAATATATTGTGCTGGGACTACAATTGATCTGTTGCTTTCAAACTTTCTCTCTTGGAGTCTCCTTGTCTCACACAGCATGATACTTTCTTAATCACAGGAAGCGATATGTGTATGAGGTTCATTTAAGTTCAATTTAGTACCAATTTTTTTTGCTTTTTTGGAAATGTTGCAAGCCAGACTTAAACTTGCATTGCTGGTTATAGGCTACATTACCGTTCAAATGTTATTAAACTGATCAAAGACAGTATTTATAATATATTTCTATTTAAAATAAATGCTGTTTTTTCTTTCCATTCATCAAAAAATCCTGAAAAATATTCTTGATTCTTGATCAGCAAATCAGCATACTAGAATGATTTCTGAAGTGTAAAATGTAATATTTTACTTACTATATTGCTGTAACTTTTTGATCAAATAAATGCAGCCTTGGTGAGCATAAAGCCTCACTTCAGACAGTCAGCCCAAATCTAGTCTAGTCTTGTGCATATCTGATTTGAATAACTGACTGTCCACACAGTGTATCGCAACTGTTCATATCCGATTTGTGTGTCCATAAGCGCTCTTTCATTTTAAAGAATGTGCTTTGCTTTCTGTGGCAATGCTGTTGCGTTGTTATGCCTACGCTAAAAATAACAATAACAGCAATACAGTTTTCAATACAGATGTTGTCTTACGACATGACAACATGTTAACATGTTATTATATTTCGTCTTTTGAGGCAGTGGCAGAAATACAGGAAGCTGGAATGTGCGACTTTATTCCATGCTGCTGTCTCAAAGAGTTGTGTATACTAGCAGTATATTGTCTTTTTCCGCTTGACTTGCAGTTCGCAACAACACAACCTTGTTTCTGCAAAGACGTTCATTATGTTTTCTACAAAAACATCTGACGTGTTTACGTTTTACGTGGCGTGAAAAAGTGAAAAAGCTATGCTAAATCCGATCTGACCGGTCAGACTGTAACGGATTTCCTGCAATGCGATTTGAATAGGATTCCAAACCACATATGAATGTAGCTTGAAACGGATTTGCAAAGATCAGGTTTCATGTAGTTTGTTGCCATTTAAATACGAATGGATTTCAATCGGATCACAAAAAATTTTCAAATTTTCAAATTATAGTTTCAAAAGAAATGTTTTTGAAAGAAGTCTCTTAAAGCCTCGTTCAGACTGTCAGCCCAAATCCGATTTTTGTGCAAATCCAATTGAAATCCATTCGTATTTAAATGGCAACAAACTACATGAAACCCGATTTTTGCAAATCCGTTTTGAGCTACATTCATATGTGGTTTGGAATCCTATTCAAATCGCATTGCAGGAAATCCGTTTCAGTCTGACCGGTCCGATTGGATTTAGCATAGCTTTTTCACTTTTTCACTGCAAAGTTTAATAATTACTGCTTTATTGAAATCTGACCCCAAGTATAAGCTATAATAGTAGTGAGACAGTGCAAAACAGACACATAAAAAATAATTGTGAGAAAACTGTGAAATATGAACTCAAACAGGGCGTCTGGAGTGCAGCGTGGTGTATAACTGAAAGATTAACCAATTACAAGTGTCTGGGCAGGGTATTCTCTCTAATGAGGGCATGGAGAATAGAGGGCAAGAGAGAGTCGGGGTGTTGTGTTGAAATAATAGAGCGTGGAGTGCTGTAATCTCTCTCCAGCTCTGCTATCACGTCTTCCCAGATGGCAGCAGAGTCAGATTACCGGCACGGAGCCCTGAGACGGCCCAACAATGAGCCTGGAATTTAACACGGGAACAAATCACCACACATGCCACCCCGAGCACCCCAACATACTCACATACACGCACAGCCTCTTCCTCTCGCTCTATAAATCGCTTTGTGTCACATGCACAAGCACAAGTGTACACACACACACACACACACACACACATAGGACTTGGTTTTCCCACAGGGGTGGCGGGTTTTAAGAGTATTGTGCAGGGGTTTGGGGAGGACTGGAGACAGTGAATCTGATACACACTTTCACACCCCCACTTCTGTAGTACAATGAGTAGACGGGCAATTTAACGTTCAAATGTCCAACCTGCTGGGCTGATTGTCACCGTTTAACCTGTTAACTTTAACTACGTCTGAAACTGATTCCCTCTGCTAAATCCCTCATTTGAGATATTGGATTTCTTGTAATGCAGCTTTTTGGGAAATCTTTGTTGTGAAATATGTTTGCAAGTTACAGTAACAGTACAAAGAGACTAGATTTTTAGGTCAATGACAAATAAAAGTGTCCAAGATAAAGGAAAAATCTTTAAAACTATCTAGTTTAAAATGTGTATTTTTTAACTGAGACTCATTGACGACACAGAGACAGCTGAACTCTATATCTTTTCTTGTCTTATGATATTTTTTCTTAATGGTGGTTGCCCCACATGACTTTAATTTGGCAGAAATGTATATTTTTCAAATATTAATTGATTATATATATATATATATACACCTTCATTTGAGTCCAGCTGTGTTTGATTATACTGATTGGACTTGATTAGGAAAGCCACACACCTGTCTATATAAGACCTTACAGCTCACAGTGCATGTCAGAGCAAATGAGAATCATGAGGTCAAAGGAACTGCCTGAAGAGCTCAGAGACAGAATTGTGGCAAGGCACAGATCTGGCCAAGGTTACAAAAAAAATTTCTGCTGCACTTAAGGTTCCTAAGAGCACAGTGGCCTCCATAATCCTTAAATGGAAGATGTTTGGGACGACCAGAACCCTTCCTAGAGCTGGCCGTCCGGCCAAACTGAGCTATCGGGGGAGAAGAGCCTTGGTGAGAGAGGTAAAGAAGAACCCAAAGATCACTGTGGCTGAGGTCCAGAGATGCAGTCGGGAGATGGGAGAAAGTTGTAGAAAGTCAACCATCACTGCAGCCCTCCACCAGTCGGGGCTTTATGGCAGAGTGGCCCGATGGAAGCCTCTCCTCAGTGCAAGACACATGAAAGCCCGCATGGAGTTTGCTAAAAAACACCTGAAGGACTCCAAGATGGTGAGAAATAAGATTCTCTGGTCTGATGAGACCAAGATAGATCTTTTTGGCCTTAATTCTAAGCGGTATGTGTGGAGAAAACCAGGCACTGCTCATCACCTGTCCAATACAGTCCCAACAGTGAAGCATGGTGGTGGCAGCATCATGCTGTGGGGGTGTTTTTCAGCTGCAGGGACAGGACGACTGGTTGCAATCGAGGGAAAGATGAATGCAGCCAAGTACAGGGATATCCTGGACGAAAACCTTCTCCAGAGTGCTCAGGACCTCAGACTGGGCCGAAGGTTTACCTTCCAACAAGACAATGACCCTAACCACACAGCTAAAATAATGAAGGAGTGGCTTCACAACAACTCCGTGACTGTTCTTGAATGGCCCAGCCAGAGCCCTGACTTAAACCCAATTGAGCATCTCTGGAGAGACCTAAAAATGGCTGTCCACCAACGTTTACCATCCAACCTGACAGAACTGGAGAGGATCTGCAAGGAGGAATGGCAGAGCATCCCCAAATCCAGGTGTGAAAAACTTGTTGCATCTTTCCCAAAAAGACTCATGGCTGTATTAGATCAAAAGGGTGCTTCTACTAAATACTGAGCAAAGGGTCTGAATACTTAGGACTATGTGATATTTCAGTTTTTCTTTTTTAATAAATCTGCAAAAATGTCAACAATTCTGTGTTTTTCTGTCAATATGAGGTGCTGTGTGTACATTAATGAGGAAAAAAAATGAACTTAAATGATTTTAGCAAATGGCTGCAATATAACAAAGAGTGAAAAATTTAAGGGGGTCTGAATACTTTCCGTACCCACTGTATAAATAAATAAATAAATAAATAAATATATTTTTTTTTTACAAAACTACTTCACTGCTTATTTTTCTTTCTATAAAAATTATAATATTATCATTTTTCATTGTATCACACTGACATTCTTTAATTAAACATGAATTTTTAAAATGACTTTAAAATTAATCATAGTGTTTATGTGTGTTAAAGTCATTTTATGTATGATTTTTTTTAAATTAATTATTCCAAATAAAGTATGGTAATACTGGTGCTTACCAAGATACACAAACACCTTTATTTTGTAAAGTATACTGTTTAACAGTTTCGGGTCAGTAAGATTATCTTTTCAAAATTAATACTTTTATTCAGCAAGGACGCATTTCATTTATCAAAAATGACAGTAAAGACATTTATAATGTTACAAAAGATTTTTTTTTTTCAAATGAATGCTGTTCTTTTGACATTCGATCTTTTAAAATATATATATATATATATATATATATATTTTTTGGACCACCAAATCAGCATATTAGAATGATCCTTTATAATAATAATAATAATAATAATAATAATAATAATATTATATGTGCACACACACACACATATATATATATACACATATATATACATATACACAGTCATGGTCAAAAATATTGGCACCCTTGGTAAATATGATCAAAAAAGGCTGTGATAATTAATCTGCATTGGTAATCCTTTTGATCTTTTATTTAAAAAATTCACAAAAATTTAACCTTTCATTACATTTTAATACATATTGGCCACAATTAACAGCACCCTTATATTCAATACTTTTTGAAACCTTCATTTGCCAGTTTAACAGCTCTAAAATTTCTTCTATAATGCCTGATGAGGTTAGAGAACACCTGACAAGAGATCAGAGACCATTCCTTCATCCAGAATCACTCCAGACCCTTTAGATTCCCAGCTCCATGTTGGTGCTTCTTCTCTTCAGTTCACCCCACTCATTTTCTATAGGGTTCAGGTCAGAGGACTGGAATGGCCATAGCAGAAGCTTGGTTTTGTGCTCAGTGACCCATTTTTGTGTTGTTTTTGAGGTTTGTGTTTGGATTATTGTACGGTTGGAAGATCCAAACATGGCTCATTTTAAGATTTCTAATGGAGTCAGTCACTTATTGATTTTTTATTTGTTGGTATTTGATAGAATCCATGATGCCATGTGTCTAAACAAGATGTCCAGGACCTTCAGCAGAAATATAGGCCCACAACATAAAAAAACAGCAGTATATTTCATTGTACACACGGGGTACTTTTTATCCCTGTGTTCACCAAACCCATCTTGAGTGTTTGCTGCTAAAAAGCTCATTTTTAAGTTTCATCTGACCATAGAAGCCAGTCCCATTTGAAGTTCCAGTCGTGTCTGATAACTGAATATGCTGGAGTTTGTTTTTGGATGAGCTAGGAGAATTTTTCTTGAAACCCTCCCAAACAACGTGGTGATGTAGGTGCTGTTTGACAATTGTTTTTTAAGGTTTTCTGACCTCGAGACTCAGCTATTTTCTGCAATTCTCCAGCTGTGGTCCTTGGAGAGTCTTTAGCCACTCAAACTCTCCTTCTCACCCTGCATTAGGACGATATAGACACACGTCCTCTTCCAGGCAGTTTCGTAACATTTTATGTTGATTGGAATTTCTTAATTATTACCCTGATGGTGGAAATGGGAATTTTCACTGCTCTAGCTCTTTTCTTAAAGCCACTTCACTAATTTGTGAAGCTAAATTATCTTTTGCCGCACATCAGAAATATATTCTTTGGTTTTTCTCATTGTGATGGATGATTAAGGGAATTTGGGCTTTGTTTTCCCTCCTATTTATATTTCTGTGAAACAGGAAGCCATGGCTGGATAATTTCATGTTTATAATCACCCTGGAGTGCTCAAAATTGTGAATATGAATGGGAATATACTTCAGAGGTATTTTACTCATAAGAATTTCTAGGGGTACCAGTAATTGTGTCCAACGTGTATTAGAGAAAAACATTTATATCACCCTGCAGCCCAAGACTGGTTGCCCACGGAAGCTAAGCAGGGCTGAGCCTGGTCAGTACCTGGAAGGGAGACCTCCTGGGAAAACTAGGTTGCTGTTGGTAGAGGTGTTAGTGAGGCCAGCAGGGGGTGCTCACCCTGTGGTCTGTGTGGGTCCTAATGCCCCAGTATAGTGACGGGGACACTATACTGTAAAAAGAGCACCGTCTTTCGGATGAGACGTTAAACCGAGGTCCTGACTCTCTGTGGTCAGTAAAAATCCCATGACACTCATCGTAAAGAGTAGGGGTGTAATCCCGGTGTCCTGGCCAAATTCCCTCTACTGGCCCTTGTCAATCATGGCCTCCCTAAAATCCCCATCCACTTGATTGGCTCTATGACTCTCTCTCCTCTCCACCTGTAGCTGGTGTGTGGTGAGCACACTGGCGCTGTTGTCCTGTGGCTGCTGTCGCATCATCCAGGTGGATGCTGCACACTGGTGGTGGTTGAGAAGAGACCCCCCTACATGATTGTAAAGCGCTTTGGGTGTATGGCAATACACAAGAAAGCGCTATATAAATGCCTCATTCATTCATTCATTCATTCATTCATTTATTTCATAATGATACTTCCCCCCCATTTTAAATTCTTATTATCCAATGAAATGTTAGATTTTTGTGAATTTTTTAAATAAAAGATCAAAAGGATTAACAATGCAGATTAATTTTCACAGCCTTCTTTAATCATATTTACCAAGGGTGCTGATATTTTTGGCCATGACTGTGTGTATATATATATATATATATATATATTTTTTTTTTTTTTTTTGGATCATGCAATCAGCATATTAGAATGATTTCTGAAGGATCATGTGACACTGAAGACAGGAATAATGGCTGCTGAAAATTCAGCTATGCCATTACCATTTAAAATATATTAAAATTGTAATAATATTTTACAATATTATTGCTTTTATTATATTTTTGATCAAATAAATGCAGCCTTGGTGACCAAGAAATACTTTTTTTCAAAAACATAAAATCTTACCAAACTAAAATTTTGAACAGTAGTGCATGTCATGACAATGACCAGATGTTTGTGTCCCCTCACCTCTCCCGATGATCTCATTCACATGTAGGAGCAGATCTTCCCTGGCGATGACCACGTGCTGCACTTCCTTTAGCAGCTCAGGATGGAGGCTGCCCAGATCTATGGGTGCATTAGAAGGCAACAGTGGAGACGACAGGTCCCCTTCCATCGGCCCGAGCATAGGGGACAGATCCACATGGGCATGGGCGTAGAGATGAGGCCGGCAGGACTCGGCTTGAGACAGAGGCAAGTTTTGGTCTGCAAGGCAATGGGGTCGAGAGGTCAAAAGTCAATGACTTGTTCTCTGAGGCCTGGGGTCACCTGAACAAAGCAGGGAAAGTGTGGGAGGCAGAGTCATTACACCATCTACAAAGAGCTGAGGAAATTCTAAACCCGGCTATACAGATGAGAGGGGATTTTTTTTTCCGTCTTTTCAGACAAAAAAAGGAGGCAGAGGCAAAGCAAGAGAGCATGCAATGTCTTCAGAGAGAGAGTGGAGGGTAAGGTCAGAAAGTGTATGTATTTGGAGAACTGGAAAAAAGGTTGATCTAAGACCAGTCTTCCCAATCCAGAGAAAAACAGTAAAGCTGGTCTGAGATCAGCAGAGAAGGCAAACCTCCACCAGCGGTGTGTTTTGACCGAGAGGCAGCGAAGCGTGAAAACATACCCTCAAGCAAAGTGGTTCTATAGTCCACCGACTCGTGAGAGACCATTTCATTAGTCGGACTGACACTCCTCGCGTTTGCCAACATGTCCAAGTGCGGAATGTGAGCCCGGCCGTCATACCAAACCATAGCCTTAGCTAAATCTACAACCAGAGAGAGACAGAGGGTGAGAGAGAGACCAAGGACAGGTGAGAGAAAAAAAGGGACAGATCGCTCCACCATGGACTTCAGCAGTGTCAACTCCCACAAACAACCCAGAAACAGCTCTCTTCCTTTATCTCACGCTCTCATTCCATTCAAATTCATTTAAATAACCATCAGCAAGTTCAATGCTGGAATCACTACAGTGACCTCTGAACATAAAGCAAGCTATGCCATTACTGCAAAAAAAAAAAAATTCTTAATCTGTATTTTTTGTTGTCCGATTGTTGTCTAAATCTCTCATAAAAATATAGAAACATCCTTAAAGCAAGATAAATTTAAAACAGCATTATATTCTAAAAAATAGTTTTCAGTGAATATCTAAGTTTAATTTACAATCAGTTCTTACAAGATGTTCTAAGCATAAACCTCACTACTTTTTGTTAGATTTATGTCCAAAATAAATAAATTAATAAATTCTATAAAAAATGTTTTTTTAATCTACTTTTGTGTTTGTTTAGAATTTCTTTCTGAAAAACAAGACAAAAATACTGTTTTTGTGTGTGTGTAAGGCAGACATCCAAAACTTATTTGAATCTGGATTTTGATTTTATTATTATTATTATTATTATTATTATTTATGTAAATGATGTGGAACAAAAGCTGCCAGAGGGATCAAAGACCACTAATAGCTTATATAAAACACACATACATTAAAAACTGCACAAGAATATGAAAATGCAAAGTCACATACCATCAATATGCTTCTTCCTTTTGATCCAAACAAAGACTGCGATCAGGAGCAGTAGAAGGATGGACACACACACTCCTCCTGTGATCAGTATCCTGTAGTCCTGGTCTTGAGCCAATACCACACGACCTAGGATCACAGATGATGTGGCCTGCTTCCACTACAATAGACACACAAATTATTTCAGGTTATTTCCAGTAAAAATCAATGAACAGATAGATATCAGCATCTAATTTTGCTATTACATTGTTTTTTTGTTTGTTTGTTTTATAATTATTTTGGGAGGATTTTAAGCCATATCCATATTAATAAGGATAAATTAAATAATAATTTTTTTATTCAAATTATTTCAAGTTATTTTCAGTAAATATAAGTGACCATATGGCATCTAATTAGGTAATTATGTTACCTATTTATCCTATTTTAGTAAAAAAAAAATTAGCAACTGTTGGCATAATTGGCAAAAAATTTAGATAAATATTAGAAGAAAATATTAATCACAGATAAAGACAAGCACACATATGCAAAACTACAAGCAAGGAATCTCCATTCCATCACATCTGCGGCACATTTGCTTCAGATTTCATACGCGGCAAAGTGTTTACATTTGAATCTCCAACATCACAACAATCCATCTAGAAACATCCTCAGGGAACATTTACACTCAGAGAGAGGGCTTCACTGGTCATAAAGCAGCATGGCAAAATGAAACGCACACATCCACTGCAGGCAGGAGGGGAAATTGGATCAGAGATAAGCCTCTCTTATGTGGCGCAGTATTATTGAGTTTGGGCTGAGATGAATTTTACCGCACCGTATTGTGATGGGGTCAGATTAGAGCATCGTGTCACACGCACCCTGTCCGTCTCTCCCCGACGGATAAGCACTTTATGCTGAGGCCAATGTTTCCTTGATCTTTGCACCAATCATATCAGACTGTCTGGGCCAGAATGGGGGCCAGAAATGTTTTTAATGCTCTCGTTGAGCTAATGCTGACCAGAAAGGAAATACAAGAACGGCATCTTATCAGGTGGAGCCTGATATATAAAAATTACAATATGAACACCTTTGAGGAAATTAAACTAATCCTCATTTCCAAGAGGGATACGTGTTCAGGAGCTAATCTGGAAACTATCATGATTTGGCAACCCGGAGGCCTTTGGTAAGATCAGAAATAGCTTATGTTTGGTACACTGAGAGGCTGCTGCAACAAGCAGGGCAGAGCTGGCTGGCTGACGAGTGGCTCTTATGGAGGCCGGTCTGGACTGGAGTGGTCTGAAGTGGAGGAGAGAGTGAAAGAGTCTTGTACCTCCACCTCCAGCTCTTTGGCGGCGGACTGGAGCTCCATGGGTACGGTGCATTCGAGCGTGTTGCCCACCAAAGTGACGCTCTCGCAGGTCCGGTTCGAAACTCTCAGCACTTCGCCATTTTTCACTGCCTCCTGATTCACAGGGGGGACCTACAGGGGAAATGAGAGAAACAGAAAGGTTTAAACTGCTGTCTTTAAATTGCTCCATGACTGAGTGTGTATATGGGGTGTATAGATTGTGCAGCGTCTAGCCCTCTAAACCCAGCCAGCTCTGGTGTACGGAGCAGAGCAGAAGGCAATAAAGACAGCGATCACATTCCTCACATGACAGCCTGGGCTTTACAGATTGGACACACTCCACTCCTGCACCTGTTACCATACAGCACAGGCCAGCCTGAGATCCAATGCGAACAGACGCACATACACTTACACTTAAGACCCAGATCCCTGAGGAGATCACAGCCATTCACAAAAAGCAAATGATCACTACTTAAAAATGTGGGGTTTGTTTTAGCAACCGCCAGAATTGTGATATATGAAGTGGGCATGACACATTAAGGCACATGTTTAAAAAGCAATGATAATCTCCAGAAAAAAAAAAAAAAAAAAATATATATATATATATATATATATATATATATATATATATATATTTTTTTTTTTTATAATCATTTATTTTTGTAATTTTTTTTAAATAATATGATTGTATAATTAAAAAATAAATTCAAATATAGTTAAAAATAAAAATAAATATGTCCTCCTAAAGAGCAAACTTCCAGGCAAAGTCTCCAATACAATTTTTATAATATACATCTAGAATGTACACACATGTGACCCAGGACCACAAAACCAGTCGTAAGGGTCAATTTTTAGAAATTATGCATTATCTGTTATGCATTATCTATTATACTGTTCTTAATAAATAAGCTTTCCATTGGTGTATGGTTTGTTAAGATAGGACAACATTTGGCTGAGATACAACTATTTGAAAATTTGGAACCTGAGGGTGCAAAAAAATAAAAATACTGAGAAAATCGCCTTTAAATTTGTCCAAATGAAGTTCTTAGCAATGCATATTACTAATCAAAAATTAAGTTTTGATATATTTATGGTAGGAAATTTACAAAATATCTTCATGGAACATGATCTTTACTTAATATCCCAATGATTTTTGGCATAAAAGAAAAATCGATAATTTTGACCCCTACAATGTATTTTTGGCTATTGCTACAAATATACCCGTGCTACTTATGACTGGTTTTGTGGTCCAGGGTCACATATATACATACTAGTACACACACATATATATACACATGTATATGTGTATGTAAAATATAATAAATAATAAATTAATTATTTGATTTTAATTTTAAATAAAATGATTTTGTATAATCAAAATAATAAATACAAAGCTTAAAAAAAAAAGAAGACCACATAAAGAGCAAACTTCTAGGCAATCTCTCCAATGGCACCAGTAACACTCACAATCTCTGACGTTTTGATAAACCCCTTGAGCATCAGCAGTGCTGCCAAGTGCAATTTTATTTCCCTAAAGAAGGCCTTAAGTATCAAGCTGCAAAATCTAAACAAACAGACTGCATGGGAATAAAAGTGCATGATCTGAGTGATAGGGCAGTTTAATGACAATTAAGCTAAACTGAGCCTGCTGTTGTGCCCATTATTGAATATATAGTGGCTTTAAATGAGACTGAGCGGTACACAACGCTTAGTGTGTCTGTGTGTGTGTATCTGGGTCCCAAGAGGGGTACAGAGGGATTTGATGCTGAGGTCTCGCATGGGAAGAAAAAGCAGAATCTCACACGACCCCTCTCACCCCTCCTCTTCACAACAGCTGCGTTTGACTATTGAGTGGCGGTTTCAGGAAAAAAAGTCTACTCTTACATTTCATTGTTAAAAATCCTGGGTTTTTTCACCAGCCTACCCTCACCAGAGCAAAGGATCTCACCATCAATGTGTCAGAGGCTGTAACCTTCAGGGGACAAGAACAATGTGAAAGATGGAGGTGCACGATGGGAAACAAACTAAACTTCCTGTTTTGTTTCCTTCCAACTCAATGAGCGATGTGAATCACTCTGCAAATGCATGTTTGTCTCACCTTAATCTCCAGAATGCTCTTGTTGCCTCTCGGTGTAACTGTGGGCTTCTGAAACTCCTCAAATTTGGGGTCTTCAACATAGAGCAGGTCATACTGATCGGTGGAGAAACCATCTAACACGAAGGTCATTTTTGTGGCAACTGGAGGCTGAACACTGAGACCTTTCAGGGAGGGTGTGATACAAAGGATATTTCGCTTATCCTCATCATGACTGCAGGTCTAGGCACAGAAAAAGACAAACACAAATATTAGCCATCTCTGTCATTACAATTGTGCTAAGTCAATGCTGAGGCATGTTAGATTCTTTTGTGTGGTTAAATCACTTTATAAATAACAAGATAAATAACAAGATGGCGCTGCACACGGCCGCTTCGGTTTGTTGTTCCTTGGTACTTTTACTGTTTTTGTTTGTTTGTCCTGTCTTAAGCAATGTTTTTCTGATCAGTTTCACTAGAAACGAACTCTTGGACTTAAGAAATAGCACACCAGATAACTTTTTGCTGGCATTTGAACATTCAGACGTTTTACTGGACATTTTAGTTGGAGGAGCTGCGTTCCTATACAAGCGCTCCAGGCGACGCAAGCTAGGGAAGCGCGCTGGTGGTGGAAATTCCAGCGCGGTTTTAGGACTCTGTTGCCGAGTATTCATCTGGCGAATCTCCGCTCCCTTGCAAATAAATCAGATGATCTACAACTCCTCACCCGCACAAACAAGGACTTTTTAAACTCTGCTGCGTTTTGCTTCACGGAAACCTGGCTGAACGGAGCCATTCCGGACAGCGTGCTTCATCTAATGGGCTTCCAGCTGTTCAGAGCGGACCGAGTCGTTGGGGAAAACGAGAGGCGGTGGATCATGACTGTTTCATTATCATTCTCGGTGATTTTAATAAAGCTAATCTCACCCGCAAACTGCCTAAATACAGACAACAGATCACATGCCCCACCAGGGACAGCAATATACTGGACCATTGCTACACTGTTTTAAAGGATGCATACCACTCTGTCCCCCGTGCAGCGCTGGGACTCTCTGATCACTGTTTGGTTCATCTTCTACCAGCCTACAGGCAAAAACTTAAATCTGCTAAGCCTGTAGTAAGAACTGTACAGAGATGGACTGTTGAAGCAGAGCGGGATTTACAGGCCTGCTTCGAACTTACTGATTGGAGTGTTTTTGAGGCTGCAGCTACTGATCTGGATGAGCTCACTGACACCGTGACGTCCTACATTAGTTTCTGTGAGGACACGTGTGTACCCACCAGGACTTATTTAACATTTAACAACGACAAACCTTGGTTCAGTACAAAACTCAAACAGCTTCGCCAGGCCAAAGAGGACGCCTACAGGAGTGGGGACAAAGCCTTGTAAAAACAGACCAAATACACACTAAATAGGGAGATAAGAGTGGCAAAGAAAAACTACTCTGGAAAGCTAAAAAAAAAAACAGCTTTCAAGCAACGACCCTACATCAGTGTGGAAAGGCCTGAAAGCCATCACCAGCTACAAGACCCCATCCCCCAGCACTGAGGCCAATCAACAACTGGCTGAAGACCTGAACGAGTTTTACTGCAGGTTTGAAAAGCAAAAGCCTGGTCTGACACCCCACACCTGCTCTGACCGTCTCACAACACAGCCATCAACACTACCCCCCTCCCTCCCCCTTACTGTTTCTCAGACTGTACTCAAGATCTGTGAAGATGTTGTAAGCAAAGTCTTCAGGAGACAGAAGATAAGGAAAGCCAAAGGCCCAGATGGTGTCTCTCCAGCCTGCCTCAAAGCCTGTGCTGTCCAGCTATCATCCATCTTCACATTGATCACTGGAGCTGTGTGAAGTCCCCTCCTGCTTCAAACGCTCTGCCATCATCCCTGTACCCAAGAAACCAAAAATCACAGGACTTCATGACTACAGATCTGTTGCTTTAATGTCTGTGGTGATGAATCTTTTGAGAGGCTCGTGTTGGCCCACCTGAAGGACATTACTGGACCCTTGCTGGACCCCCTGCAGTTTGCTTACCGAGCAAACAGGTCTGTGGATGATGCAGTCAACATGGGATTGCACTACATCCTCCAACATCTGGACAAACCAGGGACTTATGCAAGGATCCTGTTTGTGGACTTTAGCTCTGCTTTCAACACCATCATCCTGGACACCCTTTAGAATAAACTGACACAGCTCTCTGTACCCACCTCCATCTGTCAGTGGATCACCAGCTTCCTGAAAGACAGGCAGCAGCTAGCGAGGCTGGAAAAATTCTCATCCAGCACCCGTACGATCAGCACTGGAGCACCTCAGGGCTGTGTTCTCTCCCCACTGCTATTCTCCCTCTACACAAATGACTGCACCTCTAAAGATCCCTCTGTCAAGCTCCTGAAGTTTGCACACGACACCACAGTCATCAGTCTCATCCAGGACGGAGACGAGTCTGCTTACAGACAAGAAGTTGAGCAGCTGGCTGTCTGGTGCAGTCACAACAACCTGGAGCTGAACACGTTCAAAACTGTAGAGATGATAGTGGACTTCAGGAGAAACCCCCCTGCTCTCCCCCCACTCACCATCATGAACAGCACTGTGGCTGCAGTGGAGCCATTCAGGTTCCTGGGAACCACCATCTCCCCAGACCTGAAGTGGGACACTCACATTGACTCCATCGTGAAAAAGGCTCAGCAGAGGTCGTTCTTCCTTCGTCAACTGAAAAAGTTCAACCTGCCACAGGTGCATATGACACAGTTTTATGGCGCTTTTCCACTGCGTGGTACGACTCGGCTCGGCACGGTTCAGAACGGCACGGCACGGCTCAGTTCGGCTTGGTTTGCGTTTCCACTGCAGTTTATTACCGCTTTAGAGTGGGTGGGATTATTCTCGTGTGCTTATAGTTGCGCCGCCTTTACTGCTGTGACTCCTGAAAAACTTTTTAATTCCACGTCACTCCAAGCTCTCGCTGGATCCGCTCCTCAGCTATGAACAAGAGGAACGTCTGTATTTCCTCAACAGACAACGAAACAGCCATTTGTTGGTTGTTTAAAAAGGTGCGCTCATTCAAAACAGTTGCGTTCGATCCTTCGCTGGCTGTGCTGATTTAAATCTAGCGGGTCTGTTATGTCTCGTGTTGCAAGTTCAATGACGCAGGCAGTGGCGATTTTCTGCGGCCAATCAGTGATCAGCACAGTTTACACGTCATGTTTTGGTAATGGTACAGTTCGCTTGGAACCTCGACAGAGGTGGTACTAAAAAAAAGTACCAGGTACCAGGTACTGTACCCAGTGGAAAACCCCCCAAAAGTGAGCCGTACTGAACCGCACCGTGCCGTACCATGCAGTGGAAAAGCGGCATTACTCTGCTGTTATTGAGTCGGTTCTGTGCTCCTCTATAACTGTCTGGTTTGGGTCAGCCAGCAAATCAGATATAAGAAGACTGCAGTGGACTGTTAGGACAGCAGAAAGGATCATTGGTGTGCACCTGCCCAGCCTTCAGGACTTGTACTACCCTAGAGTGAAGAAACGGGCAGGTAACATTCACAGTATTAGTGTTTTTACTGTATTTTTGATCAACCTGTTTGCACTTCTCCCCTCAGGCAGACACTACAGATCTCAGTGCACTAGAACATATAAGCATAAAAACAGTCTTTTCCCCCATGCAATCTCCAGCCTAAACAGCTAACACAGGAATTATTACCTGTGTTCTGTAATTCATGCCTGTAATCCATTTTCCATCTCTAATTATTGCCTCTCTCTCAAGTACTATGTAAATACATATGCATATTTTCTATACAGCTGTATATATAGAGTAAATAATGCACAAATCTGTACATAAATCTTCTGTTCCAGATTCATACACATTATTATTATTGTTAAGTCTTATTTAAATGTTTCTGTTCTCATGTCAGATATGTATGTATATATGTATGCATGTATGTACCAAGAGCTTCTTAAAATCCACAACAAATTCCTCGTGTGTTTGAGCACACTTGGCGAATAAAGCTGATTCTGATTCTGATTTATCTTTTGTTTGTTTAGGAGCATAGCATCTTCATATGTAAGATTTATACAGGCTTCAGTGTTTAACCAGGGGCCAAGTTTTCTCAGAGGTCAGGAGTGATTACATGACTGAGTATAAGTTCAAGTTTCAAAGGCTTTCTACAAAACATTCAGCAAATGTTAAACATTTACATTATAATCACATTTATGCATTTGGCAGATGCTAACATCTTGTATATTCTGTGTTTCAGAGAATGGATCTCTGCCAAAGTATGCAAATGTGCATAATTCTGATATTTCCATATGTTTTCATAATGAATTTATGAAAATGACAGCTTTTGAATACCTTAAAGCAAATGTGAAGCAATTAAAATATCATGCACTACACATTCACTACTGTTCAACAGTTTGGGGTTGGTAAGATTTTGTAGGTTTTTGAAAGAAGTCTCTATCTGATCAAAAATACAGTAAAAACACTAATACTGTGAAATATTTTTACAATTTAAAATAGCACTTTTCTGTTTTAATATATTTTAAAATGTAATTTATTCTTGTGCTGGCAATGCTAAATTTTCAGCTTCATTACTCTAGTCTTCAGCGTCACATGATCCTTCAGAAATCATCATTTCTTATTATTATGAATGCTGAAAGCAGTTGTGCAGCTTACTATTTTTGTTGAAACAGTACTTATTTTTTTAAAAACAAAAGCATCTATTTGAAATAGAAATCTTTTGCAACATCCTTACTGTCCCTTTTGATCACTTTAATGTGCGCTAGCTGAATAAAAGTATTAATTTCCGTAAAAATCATATAGACCCCAAACCACTGAATGGTGTATATAACCTTTGCAAACCAGATGTGAGACCCATCATCCTGCATAGCATACATCACAAGTGGACAAGGAGCCTTTGTGAGATTGAAGACCTTACTCAGTGCAATTATGCATGAGTTACAACTCAAAGACTTCCCATGCCAGCTGTGGCTCCAGCCCTGCCAGGTCTTGCCACACACCATTTTCATTCCACATTATAACACCAGCACAACTGCCCATTTTACAGCATGCCTGTGATTTGCACGTCACCGCTGTTTAATTAGCTGTCCTCAAGTGAACGTTCCACTTCATAAAGCATAACCCTAGAGCAAGAGACACATTCAAATTGTTCAATGCCATTATTTATGAACATAAGGCATCTGAGTCGCTCTGCTCCAAAACTTCTATCCAGCAAACACTTCCCTCTGCACACTTGGCAGGTTAACAATGCTCTAGAGTCTTAAAAAACAACTTAAAGTCATTCTGACTTCACATAAGTGAGTTAAACGCCGAGTACAGTTTAGGTCACAGTAAATATTTTCAATTTCATAAAAGCCATTGATGGTTCATATTGCCAAAAAGGCAATAAAGGGCATGACCTGGGAGCTTGCATAAAGATCAGACTCTCTGAAACTAATTTAGAGAGAATGGATGAAGATAAATAACTTTTTAACCAAAAACTGATTGCTATTACTCACTGTTCACTGTAGGCAATTTCTTCCCTGTCAACATCTTCCCTTCACTCATGCTCTGTGTTGCGCAATATTCCAGATGGAAAACAAAAATACAGCTCATCATTGTGGAGAGGGAACTATGAAAAAGTCCATACAAATCAACACACATCTTGTATATTTGATTAGCAACTCTTTGCATATTTAGAGATCTGAGGACTCATCCGCTTGAGACTAGTCAAATACTTGTAAAACAGTTTGGCTTGGTGTGCTCCTCGACAAACACAACGTTTAATTGTTTAGAATGGATCAAGTATCTCAAAGGGCTTAAAGGGGGGTTGTATAACAGCTGCTAAAGAATGCAGCCAAAGGATGATGGGAGACACCGAAAACACTTCAAATTGGTGTTTGGGGAAAAGATATTCTCATTGGGGGTTAAAGTGATGTTTTATTGCAGGATTTGGAAGGGAAATTCTCTTATAGGTGTTTCAGCTCTGATATAACCTTCTTTGATGGTTCCTTTCGAATGTGAACTTTTAAAGGGGGTAAAGATAAGGAAGAAACGGGAACTTTCAGGATATTATGAGGCAAAAGTGTGGTGTCAGTAAGAACATACTAAGATTAGAAAACCAGACTAGACTTTGGTTTGCATTGAGAGGGATCTGGCATGAAAATGACCCCTTTGAATCCCAAAAACAGGTGTTGTTCTTGCTAGAAACCCCACTGTGGTGTCTGGAGCATGTTAACACCCCTCACTTCCCATAGGCAAGTCTAGGACAAAGTAAAACTTGAACATGACCCTTGGTTAGAAACATCTAGAAATCTTGGCCAAGAAGATGCCATACCCCTAAACAAATAAAACCCCTCTCAGGTTCACTCCTGGACAGTGCCAATCGCCAGCGACAAGCTGCAGCCTGTAAAAATGCTTTTCATGTTGGTGGGAAAGGCGAGATTGGCTGATCCCCAGATTTAGCAGAGATCTCAGAAGTAGATATTCAAGAATGCTCTTGAGATTTCATCCATTTTTCCTGAGCCACCACAATTTGCCTTGGTTCTTAACGCTCCTTCATTTGGCCCATAGAGCTTGATTGCAAAAGGAACTGAAATGCACCTGATGGAAGCATTCACAGTGTCCTCGAGAAATTGAGATCAGTGTCCGCTTTTCTTTCATTTCAGGCCTGTCAGCAGCTAGACGGTGAATGCAGCCCGCAAGAAACCTGAGCTACTGACCGCATTTCTGTTTCCGCCATCGTTGATCGAACCTCAACGTAACAGATGACAGCTCAACTCAGGTTACACAGCCGTAGTCTGTGTGATTGAGAAAAAAGCTGACGGAAGACAGGAAGTATTCCACCACAATGCTCCCCAATAAAAGTGAGAGGGAAAAAAACAATAAACCTCTTGTGCTTCACAAATTAGGACAAGAATATTGTCCCGACCCCCACTGTTTATAAAGAAGAATTTACAGGCTGACAGCTGCGGGACCATCTTAAATCATTTGAATAGCCTGAGTTTCATGCAGTCTCTGCTCAAAAGGCGGAATATTTCTCTTTCAAGTGAGCTCAAAATCATTGACAAACTCAATGTGCATTATATAAAATGGGCTACTTGCTATTAAGTCCAAAATCTTTTATCTTTGAGACAAATCAGTGAGATATTTATCGTCAGTACCCTGATGTTTGAGGAGGGAAACTGTGAGTGTCAGTGGAAATGAAGAGGTACAATCAAAATGAAGATGTAAGTATGAGCCCCGTTTTGGACTATGACGGGACTTGTATGATTAAGATTAGATAGCATTGTTCACATGCACTGTACCACTGCACGACCACACTCCACCCCCACAGAAATCAGATAAGGGGAAACTGTGTGTAAATGAGTATTTGTCTGGTCCCATAGTGAGAGAGGAGCAGA
This sequence comes from Spinibarbus caldwelli, assembly GCA_039654775.1. Classification (NCBI taxonomy): domain Eukaryota; kingdom Metazoa; phylum Chordata; class Actinopteri; order Cypriniformes; family Cyprinidae; genus Spinibarbus; species Spinibarbus caldwelli. The sequence continues at coordinate 12,345,185 of CM077265.1, read as the reverse complement.
TCAGGTCAACCACAGCTCTCAGGAGATGAGGTGTGGAAGTGTTTCCAAATGGATGAAGAAACTTGGATAGGCAAAAAAATGAGATACATTACAATTTAAAAGTGTTGCCAAATAGATGAGGAAACTTACATGAAAAATGAGATGCATATATAAAACAAATTAGTAAAAATTGTAATTAATTTAGACTATTAAAAATACTAGAAAAAAAATTGCAAATGAATGAAGAAACTCGTATAAAAAAATAACACATTATATATATATATATATATATATATATATATATATATATATATATATATATAAAATAAATAAAATTTAAAATCGCTAAAATGATGAAGTGTTTCCAAATGGATGAAGAAACTTAATGAAAAATGAGATGCATATATAAAACAAATGAATAAAAATTGTAATTAATTTAGACTACAAAAAATAGGAAAAAATTTTGAAGTGTTTCTAAATGAATGAAGAAACAAACAAAAACTAGTTTTAAGAAAACTTATATTAATTATATATATTTTTCTAGAGTTTTTAGAGTTGGAACTATCCTTTTTTAAAAAGTGATAATCATATCAAGAACACTGTCTGTGATTTTTCTATTTCCTCTTCACAACTGCAATTCTGAAACATTGCTTCCTTTATTTCTCATATCTGCTTTTGTGTTCAGTTGGGTTAATGGTAATAGCATGCCTGTGACATGGTAGGGGAGGTATTCGATGTCTCGACACTCTGTGTGGGCCATCTAGACTCACCACTTGGAAGACTTTGCCCTCTGTGGCGGCAGTGAGAACCATCTGAGGTTGGAGGGCTGAGTGGAGGTAGAAACCATTGACTGTCACTGTGCTTCCTCCGCTGTGGACACACATGCACAAAAAAGAACAACTTGCTGTTAAATGCACATTTGTTCACTCTTCTTCCAGTTTAACCCCAACTTCAACTAAATGTAGCGGCTGCAGGTCTGACCTGATGAAGGAATGCTTAGGCTGGATGCTGGAGATGTGTGGGTTCTCGTTGTAGGTGTAGGTGACAGGAGCTTCACGAATCACTCCATCAATGTGCAGCTGTACCTTGTGTTGGGACGGTGATGGCTGAGGTGGTGTCCGACATGTCAACATTGTGGCAGAAATACTGCAGAAAGGCACACAGAAATCACACACATAGAAAATGGTTTAAATAGACATATGCGTGACAGTGGTGATTGGCTCATGAACAAATCTCTCTTTTTCACTTCCATTTATTAAAAATTAAATGTATTTTATTTAAAACTAGAAATTAAATGTTGGTGTTTTTAAAATGGATGAATAAATGAATATTAGATGAAAAATGCAATACATTTAATATATATATATATATATATATATATATATATATATATATATATATATATATTTTTTTTTAATTAATTCAATGTAAAACTACAAATTAAAGAAGAAAATATATATATAAAATTTAAATTAATTTAAAAACTCTACAATTAAAATAAAAACAGTTAAAATGTTTTCAAATGGACAGATGAAAACTGAGATTACACATATGTAAATGAATTTAATTTAAAAACAAAGAAAAATGTTGAAGAGTTTCTAAATCAATTAAGACATTTGGAAGAAAGTCTTAAAGGGATAGTTCACCCAAAAATGAAAATTCTGTCAATAATTAATCACTCTCATGTCGTTCCAAAACCCTAAGACCTTCGTTCATCTTCGGAACACAATTAAGATATTTCTGATGAAATCCGAGAGCTTACTGACCCTGCATAGACAGCAACGCAACTACCATGTTCAAGTCCCAGAAAGGTAGTAAAGACATCGTTAAAACAGTCCATGTGACATCAGGGGTTCAACCTTAATTTTATGAAGCTATTTTATGAAGCAAATTTATTTTTGTTTTCTTTGTGCACAAAAAAGTATTAAGATTACGGTTGAACCACTGACGTAACATGGAGTATTTTAACAATGTCCTTACTACCTTTCTGGGACTTGAACGTGTCAGTTGTGTTGCTAGTAATTAACGACAGAATTTTCATTTTTGGTTGAACTGTCCCTTTAATAGAAACTCTTAATAGATTTGTAGACATGCAAACCTCTGTAGCACACAGGTAGCATTGCCCATGGTAACCAGTTGCGTATTTCCACTATCTAGGAATGAACCCGTGATAGTGAGCACTGTTCCGCCGGACTTAGGTCCAAACTCTGGGAAGATCTCTGTGATAACTGGATTCTAGACAGATAAAACAGTGTTAGTGAAGTAAAACTATGCCACATGTTAAAAATCTTTGACAGAAATCACATCCATCATATTTGCATGGATGTTTATTTATTTTTGCATCATGCTAGATATCCCCAACCAGAGTTGAGATCTCATTGTTTCAAAATCCTGCTCCAAAGTCCACATATCTTTATAATAAACATGCTAATTGGTTGATAATTTGTGACTTTATGGCAGCATTTCGCTTACAGTACAGATAGAAAATGCACTTGCCACTGATTAGGACACCGTGTAACTCTAACCCAACTCCAAATAAGTGGAAAAAAGATAAAAATAACATCCTTGGGTCCTTGTGCACTATGAAAACCGCAATACTGGAAGACAGTCAAAAATACATTACTCGAATGTGTGTTGAAACACTTAGATAAATACTGAGATTTGTGAGGATTCTTACCACAAATGAGAAACCGTCTTTCTGGGCCTGTTCTTTGCCACTGCGTACCCTGACCACAGAGTCAGCGCTGGATGCGTTCACATGATCTAGTCCGCAGACCAACCTGACATACAACACAAAGACATAAACATCTCCCGCCACAAAAACAGAGAACAAGACGTGGTTGTAAACCACTGGAGTAAGCAGGCTATTAGTCTACGCTAATTTAATGATAACCGTACTACTCGGCAGAAACTACACAAGAGCTATTCTCTGAGGGAATTTCTCCATTCCTCTTACAATAGGAGGGCTGTAGGGTGGTATGTCCGGGGGCACAAAATCTCATGGGTTTTGTGTCTTAATGGTACGAAAGTTTGACATGGAAGGCCTAGATGCACAATATAGCACTTTAGCAGACCAATTTAATGTTCTGCAGGGTTGCAACTCGAGCACTATGTTGAGAATGTGACCTAGCGTGTTTCTGAAGTTGTGTTTACACAGAGTGCAAGAGGATTTGCTTAGATTCAAGTACAAGGTTTATCTATTTCTTTATTAACTTACCGATTATTGCTGCTGTCTTTCCTTTCCAGTTTACACTTTGTTCCAGCAACCACCACATCGATCAGCTTGGTATCAAAGCGATCTTTCTTATTGAAACCAAAGTTTTTGCCACAGATTGTCACGTTGGTGTGGCCCCCGAGTGGAGCAGAGGAAGGAGATATCTAGAAAAAGAAAGAAGAAGAAGCTGTGAGGTCAAACTGTGACAGCATTTTTCTTTCAGTGTCTAAACCTCCTGCTGCGTTTCTTTATGCCAAGCATTTTCTCCGCTCATGAGGTTGGTAACCACTGACAATAATTTGTTTTGGTTGTATGAAGGCAGGGGGTCTTCCAGTAAATGGTGACAGAGACAAAAACTGAGAACAAAACAACCTTCCTGTTTTCCTTTGTGCTTTAGTCTTTCGGGTTAAAAGTGCTCTTTAAGTTGAGCCACCAGCTGAGTAACTTAAAGGTGAAGTGTGTCATTTTTTCAGAGGTAAAATACTTCATGTATCCCAGCTCAACATGCTCAGACAACTGTAAGTAAGCCAGTTATAGGTTAATTTAATTAAATAAATAAATAAAATAAATTAAAAAAATATATTTATTTATATATTTATATAAACTAGTGCTGTCAAGTGATTAATTGCAATTAATCGCATCCAAAATAAAGTATTTATTTACATAATATATGTGTGTGTACTGTGTATATTATATATATATATATATATATATATATATATATATATATATATATATATATATATACAAAACACATCCAGTATATATTTTAAACATATTTACATGTATATATTTATATTCATGCAATTTATATTATATATAAATATATTTAATATATAATTATAAATATAAAATTTTTCTTAAATATATACACAGTACACACACATATATTATGTGAATAAAAACTTATTTTGGATGCGATTAATCACGATTAATTGTTTGACAGCACTAATATAAACATTTATTTATTTATTTATTTACATAGGTAAATAAACATAGGTACTTATTTTAATCAAATAAAAAAATAAATAAAAAGTAAATAAGTAAATGCATTTATTTACTTAAATATAAAGAAAATTGACAAAAGCAAATAATTTTATTAAATAAAATAAACAGATGTATTTAAGTAATTAAGTAAATAAATAAATATTAAATAAGTAAAAAAATATTGAAAATAATGTTTTTATTAAGTAAATAAGTAAAAAAAATTAAAAATAAGTAAATAAATAAGTGAAATAAAATAAATGAAAATAAAAATGTAATAAAATTAAATAAATACATTTAATTATTTATTTATTCATAATAAGTGTGCAAAATGTGTTTTCTGAGTGTCCTGTTTCTTAAATTTTAGTTCTTTATTGATAAGCAGATGGTGTTGCTTTGAACACATGGAGGACAAGGCCTCATTTTGGCTCGGAGTTAATAAGTAAGTGTTCAGAGCAGCACTTATCATAAGCAAAGAGATCTTACGCAAATACAAATATAGTTCTGGCTGCTCTGCAGCAATGCACGGATTTAGAGATTGCACAGAAGGGCAAACGAATCCTTTCTAATATTTAGAATCAATTTACATCTTTAAAAGAAGCCAAGAGGTCTTTGAAATCCATGCTTATCCTTAAAAATACTGCAAAACAGGCAAAATCAATGAAGGTCAGAGTTTCGTATGTGCTCTCTGTACTTAGTAAGCACTTATTCTATTAGCTATGTGCTATTAGCTGCTTTAAAACCATGGTAATGTTGTTTGTGATGGGCTGGGGTGGTTACCGTGGTGATAAGGAGGGGGCAAGAGTCCTGGATCCAATGGGAGGGGGAGCACTGAGGGGCCCTCATGCAGCGATCGCTGGTCTTGCACCATCCACAGCCCATGAAGGCTGGAGCCAGAAGACAGGAACTACAAGTCCACAGCTGTTCACATCCAGGGCCTATCAGAGGAACATTCGAGACCTGAGGAACATGATATTAGATGTTAAATGACATTTAGCAGATGATTTTATGCAAAGCAACTTGCTGACAACATTTTTCAGAGGAGGTGACTTGCTTACTGAGGTCTCTTTGTTTCTCTATTGCAGTCATACCCTGTTTACTATATCAGTTAGTCTTAAATCACAAGTGATTTTCCTGAAAATGTTTGACCCGTTTCCCAAAGACATTTTTAAGAATGGCCGTGTCGTTCACCTTGTTTCCTGTTACCAACAATAAGGAGCCGTCGTGACGCTGTGAAGACAGCAGGGCCATCTCGGAGGACACAGGGAGAGCGTCCAAGCGGAAATCCACATGCGGCTCCGTCTTGCCAAAGCGGGAAACCACCACCTGCGGAGGATGCCAGCAAAAATGGGTGGCCTTTCACATCAAAAGCTTAAACGGTAAATGCAGGTCCTTAATAGAGAATGTGTATGGTTACAGAAAGACCTCAACAGCATGTTTATCGTTTACTGGAATAAGTCTGCATTCCACATTGATGATTAAATGCTGCTATTGAATGATTTAAACCTTGTAGTTCTGATGTATGCTATTTATAGAGGACACAATTTGGATCAGGTCAACGGTAGGTCACATGGTCTAATTTAATTAAGTCTAATTTCTCTTAAAGTTTTTTTTTCCATATAATGGAGTCCTATTTAAGGACCATAAGGATATTTTGCAGTATGACCTTATTTTCATGACAAAAAAATAATATTTTACCCGTGAATCCAGTAGGCTAATGGATTTTTTTTTTTGTAAAAATAAAATAAAATAAAATAAAATAAAATAAAATAAAAAGGGGGGAAATATGACCTGCATTTATTGATTCACCAACATAATGTTGGCACCACTTACAAAATGGACCATTAAGATATTTTTCAGTGTGACCTTATTTTCATAACAATTAAGGGTATTTTGCATCCAAACACAGTAATAAAAATCTTATTATCATTTTTTTGTAAAATAAAATAAAATAAAATGTAAAATATAATAAAAAATAAAATAAAATAAAATAAAATAAAATAAAATAAAATAAGATAAAAAGGGGGAAATATGGCCTGCATTTATTGATTCACCAACATAAAACTGACACCATTTACAAGATATTTTTCAGTATGACCTTATTTTCATAACAATTAAGGGTATTTTACTCCCAAACACAGTAAATCTTCTCATCATTTTTTTTTTTATAAAATATAAAATATAATAAAAAACAAAATAAAATAAAAGGGGGGAAATACGATCTGCATTTATTGATTCACCAACATAATGTTGGCACCACTCACAAAATCTTAGCTGGACCATTAAGATATTTTTCAGTGTGATCTTATCTTGATAATAATTAAGGGTATTTTGCTCCCAAACACAATAATATAAAAATCTTCTCATCATTTTTTTATCAAATAAAATAAAATAAAATTATATTTTTAAAAAAAAAAATAAAATAAATAATTCAAATAAAATATGACCTGACAATGTTGGCACCACTTTTCATAACAATATTTTGCTCCCAAAAACAGTAACAGAAATCTTCTCATCATTTTTTTTTTCATAAAATAAAATAAAATAAAACTTTTTGCTTATGATCTTAGGATGAAATACCACTTCCAAAAACCAGAGATCATACAAGATCTTACTCCTGAAAAACAAACATTCTGCATGAGCAGTAGTTGATGCAAACCTGTTATTTTTCATTCCAGGTTATAAAACATTAAATTACAGATCATGTCTGGAACTTTCCTTGGGAAAGAGGAAGCATCAAAGGAGAGTGCAATCCAGAGGCAGTCTTTTTAAGGGGACAGCCTCTGCTTTGCTATGGATACTGTAATAACCAGTGTCTCTGCCTTTCAGGGTAAAAGATGACAGATTGAACTGCGATGACTGCGGTTGATGTCAAGGAACAGACAAAAGCTTAGGCCCTAGGGCAAGTGCAGACGTAAAGACCTCTGTCTATCTGGCATGTTGGGAGGTGTCAGAACAGTGGCTCCATCCACACACCTGGACTAACATTTATCATGGTTACATTGCAATTACAGGCCTCCAAGACAGCCTATGTCTGAATAGTGCTTGTGCTCCATTAGCGATCAGTGGATCACATCATTAATAGCCCTGGGCTTTGAGCATGGGGCATCTGGTGGTAAAGAGTATGTCATTACTGTGGTTTTAGTGATTTTAGGATGGTGTGCGTGACATATCTCCATCTCACTTAATACAGTGCACTAATGTGACTCCTTTTGTGGTTTGTTTTAAAAGCCCAATCTTTAGTAACATATCAGATCGGACTGTAAAAAGTGTCAATGTTCAGTTGTAACCTTAAGGAGCTATTTCTTTTTTTTTTCTTTTTTTTTTTATCTCTCACTGGAGCAATACATGTAGTCAGGGCAATTCACAATACTGTTTTATTACATAAATAAAAGCAGTTGATTAGGTGCATTTTTTTTTTTTTGCATTACCTTTCAATATACAATGTAGTCCATGCAAGCTCTAAGTACAGATTTACAGGAACAAGTTTTTAAAACCTCCTACAGTAGCTGCGTTTCCGTTACCCTTCAACAGGGTTACTGCAGGATTTTTATGCTCAAATTTAAGACTTTGAAAGACCTTTTTAAGACCTGCACAAATACAATTTATACCATATGAGCAGGGTAGGGCAATGTCTATTAAACTATTAAACTGTAAAATTACTGTAAAACGCATGATTTACAGTTCAGATAGTTTTCACAAAAACAAAAAGTTTTATAAAATGATACATTTCACAATTCAGCCTTCAAACCATTTTTTAAGAAAATGGATAAGTCAAATGTATTAATTATTATATTAATTTAAACAATTCTCAATAAATTATTATATTAATTAAATAACATACAAACACATTTTACTGTTTAGATTTTTATAATGAATTATCTTCTTATCGATCCATCAGTTCACATTTACAGCTCTGCGTGTTTGCAGGTTAAAAACATGAGTCGATTTTCGCATTGGTCTGAACAAAAAACAACCCAATGTTCCTGCTATACCGGAGGCTGCAGTTCTAGGACTGCATAGGACCCTATTTTTTGGGACAGTGCCATCTAGCCAATTCTATTCCAACAGAGGAGACCTGATTCAAACATCAAACAAACAGATGCAAAGACTAGATCCATGGAAACTATTCATTTTTTATCTTTCCATCTTATTTTTAATGTAAGAGCTAGCGTGAACTGTTTGAGGGGGAGTCAGCAATCTCCATTTAGCCTTTTTAGCTGTGCAAAACAGTTCATTGTGCTGCTGGATGTTGTAAATTAGTATTTGTATTTAAATTATTTTACATTTATTAAAGTACTAATAATCACACTAATTTGTACCGCAATTGTTTTACCGTTTACTGCACTTTAAGTCTCTCACAGACACAAGTCTTTCTTTCCAAGAACACTGAATTTAAAACCAGAATATAATGAATATAATGACATAAATTAGGTTAAATATTTCAAGAGGGTTATCAACATGTATGTTTAGGGTTAGGAGTTGATTAGGACATTTATTAAGTGTATACAATTAAACAACTACATAATTACTTAAAAATAATATACAGAATTGAATAGCAAGTGCTATAAAATAGTATGAGCCACTAATATTTAGTCATTTAGCAGGTGCTTTTATCCAAAGCGACTTACAAATGAGGACAATGGAAGCAATCAAAATCAACAAAAGAGCAACGATATGCAAGTGCTATAACAAGTCTCATTTAGCCTAATGTAGTACACGTAGCAAGGGATTTTTTACAATTATTTAATAAATAAAACAAAAACAGATATAATAGAAAAAGAATAGAGCAAGCTAGTGTTAGAGGCCTTTTTTGCTTTTGTTAATTGTATAATAAATAAAAAGAAAACAGATAGAATACAAAACGATTAGAAAAGCTAGTGTTAGTTTTTTTTTTTAGAAAACAAGCAGTAAATGAATAGAGTGCAAGTCTAAAAGGGACAAGTTTGTTTGTTTGTTTGTTTTAAAGAATAGAATTAGAATAGAGAGTGCTAGAGTTAGAGGGTCAAATAAAGATGGAAGAGATGTGTTTTTAGCAGATTCTTGAAGATGGCTAAGGATTCAGCTGCTCGGATTGAGTTGGGCAGGTCATTCCACCAGGAGGGAACATTTAACGTAAAAGTCCATGAAAGTGATTTTGTGCCTCTTTGGGATGAACAATAAAGCGACATTCACTTGCAGAACGTAAGCTTCTGGAGGTACATAAGTCTGAAGTAATGAATTTAGGTAAAGGAGTGCAGAGCCAGTGCTGGTTTTGTAGGTAAACATTAATGCCTTGAATTTTATGCGAGCAGCTATTGTTAGTCAGTGAAAATTGATAAACAGAGGTGTGACATTCTTCATTCTTTCTTACATTCTTTTTGGCTCATTAAAATTTTATCTTGCTGCCTCATTCTGGATTAATTGTAAAGGTTTGATAGAACTGGCTGGAAGACCTGACATAATACATACATACAAAAAATAAATAAATAAAATAAAATAAAATAAAATAAAATAAAAATAATCAAAAAACAAGCAAACAAATAAAACAAAACAAAACAAAAAAACTATAGGGTCCTAGAAAGCCGGTTCTGAAACTTCAGCCTCCGGTATTGCATGAAAACCCTACTCACAACAACAGCCTTATTGAACATGCACATTCATTCTCTGCCAGCAGGAGGCGCTTTTGAACTGTTTCCCCGGTAACAGCAGAACACAAAGCAGCACAGCACTGGACTTTGAAACGTGCAGAGCTCATATTTATTTATAGCCTTTTGAAGTTTAATCGTCACATTAAGCTGTATCACGATTCTGGTCTGTACCCAAATTTAAGACCTCTTGAAATCATAATTAAGACTTTCTTGTGCAATTTAAGACTTTTTATGACCTTAAATTTGATGAAGTAAATTTAAGACTTTTTAAGGACCCCTGTTCAAATTGCGCAAACTGAAATTGCGGATTGAAAATACGCCTAATGGAAACACGTCAATATCGCGAAAACTCCCATATATCGCAAAAAAGTTTCGACGCTCAGATGTGGTGGTTTTTCAGGCAATTCGAAAAAGGAATATATCGCAAAACAGTTTTTCACAATTACAGCTGGCGTACGTAAAAATCGCATGATCATTCTTTAATGTACCATAACCTCCAAGAAACAGCTTATATGTGGCCGCTGTCAAGTAAAAGGGGCTTTCCTTGGCATTAATGCTTGGATGGATAACCCCTTGTTTTACACTGCACACGTCTGCGGCACATTATGGCTCTGACATGGCCACTCTAGTCAATGCTTGTGTTTATACCAGCCGCGCCGTGGCACGTTAGCATCCCAGAAGCGGCTCTTTGTGCTGCTTTGTTAAAGATACACGCATACGTCTCCTTCAATTAAAAATAATGGCTGGTGCGGTGACTGTGATATAAATAAACCTACCAACATCTGTCGCCATGACTTATTGTGAGAGGAAAAAATTACGTTTTAGTCGCATAACATCGGTAAATGGAAACGTTGCCATTTCGCAATAGTTTTTATCAGCATTTCTAAAATATCGCAAAAGATTTGCAAAATCTGTAATGGAAATGCACCTAGTGTGGGAGGGAAATTCCTCTTGTCACATTTATCTTTAACAGACATTAAAACATAGCCTCCTATATATAAGCGTATTTAATTTAATATTTGTTTTAATTTAATATTGTAAGTAATAGCAATTTCAATTCTATGTAAGTAATATATTATTTTTAAAATGTAACATTTTTAATTTTTTTAAATAAAATATATAAACATACAAATATTTATTTTAAAAATTTAAATATAATTATTCTGTGCCTTGGTGCTGCACAAATACAATGTGCTACATTCAAGAGTCCAAACTAAAATTTGGAGCTAAAATTTGGTGAGTTTCACGTGGCCCAGAAAGTTTCCAATAGAGTTAAGCCATTAAAGGATTTCAAGTCCCAGAAGCGACCAAGCTAAGCCAGGCTTAATTAAGCTGGGCATGGCAGAAAATGGCTACAAATGGACCTGTTATTGAAGGCGGAATGTTATGCACTCTGGGGAAAAATACACACCACGAAGCCCTAATAACCGTGTGAATTACAGCTCATTGTGTATGTAAGGGAAGTCCTGCTCACAAACACAAGGCAAGGTGTTGAGTTTTTCTCACCGAGAGTGTGGTAGAGTGGGAGCACTTCCTCATACAGAATAAGGACCACTGGGACTGCTACTGCCCTGTGCCCCCCTTCTTCCCAACCTTTTAAAAAGCTTGTGGGGCTCTTGAAACTTCCATTCACACAATTACCCACTACTCACTTGCATTCCATATTTTATTCAACTTCATCAGTCTTTCTCACAATCTTTTTTTGCATTCTCATTGTCAAGGCCTCTTAAATACTCACCCACTCTCTTTGTCTTTGAAAAAAACTCTCTCTCAAATGGGACAGCTGGACTAGCACTCACCCCTTACCAGGCCTCCACATCCAGACAAAAGAGGCGAGAAAAGTTGAGAGGAAAAAATTTAAAAAAGGAAGAGAGAAAGAGAGGGAACGACAGCTGCAGCCGTTCCAAGAAAATTTCATGCGAGGACGTGTCATCGAAGCCCAGTGCTTACTATTAACGTACCATTCGGTTCCTCCGCCACGCTTCCGTGCAGCTGTCACCCTTTCTCTCGCCACTCATTTCTCAAACATTTTCCTGTGGTATTTACAAAGAAACTTGCGGTATTATCTAACACTTCCGTGAGCAAATAGTCTCATTTTTGGTGCTCAAGCAGGACAGATTCAACATTTGGGTCGGTGCCACTCCTGGACAATGAACATGTTGAGAAAACATTGATAGGCAAAGTTTCACCTTGTGTGCTTTTAGATTGGAGAGCTGGTACAGTGCTGCTCAGAGGTCAAAGGTGACTCAAATGCAAACAGGAAAAGACCATATTTCCCAACCTGCCACTGGCACCTGCATTTTCCTTCATTTCGGAGCTGTTTTCACTAGTCACGTACTTACATCCTGTCTATTTACATGCACAATAAAACAGGGAAATAGTGTTGGCAACAACAGGACTTCGACAAAAAAAAAAAAAAAAAACGTTTTAATTTTAGATTCTACAAATGCTTCACCATTTCTTTTCCCAGAATGAGGTCAGCCACACTTCTTCTAGCACCATGGCACATACTGAACTCATAAGTCTAAAATCTAAACACTGACTTTTCTATTTCTTACATTATGTACGTTTAGCTTTAATAGTGAATGAATAAAATAAATGTCTCACCTGGATGACGCGGCCCTCAGCTGTGCCTAGGCTGACCACAGTGTGGTTTTGGATGGGCACCACGGCTATGGAAGTGAGAAGAACGTTCCGGAAGCGTCCGTGGAAGTAGTCCCGACGCGGGTTGGTGCTTGTGACCTCCATCCGGTAGCCTCTTTCGTGTTTGCCACAGCTGAAGGAATCTCCTGCAAAGCTCTGGTAAAAAAAACAGAAACACATTGACAAGTTAGACAAGTGGTATTCTACCTGGCAACAAGCAGAAGCTCTCAATAACCTATTAGTGCAGATGAATTCTGCAGCATTGCCATTTTTTCAGTGGACTAGCCTCCACCATGCCAAATGCAATTTGTGGGTTAGATGCTTGTGCAAAAGAGTGACTTAGGCCCCACACAGTAAATCTCCATCTAAGCTCCGCATCTACTGTTTCATCCCGGCCAATGCAGTTGCGTGTTTTCTCCCATGGTGCTTGGATCATCCTTGCCGCGTTCTGACGGCTGTGCTCACAGATGGCAGGAATTCATGGGAAACTGTGAGGAACGTTGGGCTTGCTGTTGCTCTGTTAGAGCTCCGATTGAGGCCAGCTTTGTTTGGCTGGGATCTCTACAACCTGTGGAGTTTTGGAAGTTGCAGAGAGGCTGTATGGTCCCGGACATATTAACAGGGCCATATTCATAACACTTCTGTAGCATTTAATTTTTTCCCCCTGAACTACACTTATAATGCCAAAAACATTCAGAATTAGGTTTTATATGACCCTCAGAATTAACAATCTACTTTTGCGACTTTACATTTAAGACTGTATTGTTTATGTGCTGTATTGTACAACGATCTCTGTTATGATTGGCTGTACCTGCATAGTCATTCATCAGGGCAGGCCAAGTTGATGAAACCAAATAGGCACTGAGGGAAGGAGCTTTGTGTTGTGATTATTAGATAATCTATCAACTTATTATTTCAGAAGAAAAAAGAAAAAGCCTGTTTTTCCCTGACATGCCCCTTTAAGGAAACTATACTTACATTTTGACTGTAATGTTTTTGAAAGATTTCTTTTATGCCCACCAAGTCTGCATTTATTTGAACTAAAACACAGTTACACAGCAGTAATCTTGTGAAAAATTAATTCAATTTAAATAACTTTTTTAAATCTTAATATATTTTAAAATTGTAACTTTATTTCTGTGATGGGAAAGCTGAATTTTCAGCATCATTACTCCAGTCTCCAGTGTAACATGATCCTTCAGAATTCATTCTAATATGCTGATTTGCTGCTCAAGAAACATTTCTTATTATCAATGTTGAAAACAGTTCCTGCTTAATATTTTATGGAAACCACGATACATTTATTTCTAAGGATTCTTTGATGAATTAGAAGGAACAGCATTAATTTGAATCTTTTGTAACATATAAATGTCTTTACTGTCACTTTTGATCAATTTAATGCATCCATGCTGAATAAAAATATTTAAAAAAAGAAACTTTTGAACAGTAGTGTAGATCATTTGTGAACAAATCATTCAGACCCTATCAACTGATTCATTAAGAAGATCTGACTCAAAAGAATGATTCATTTATGTTTATGATTTTCAAAAATAATGGCTTAATTTTCAGTTCCTCACAAAACGAGGTCTTGGAATATAGTGTACAAGACATATGGACTACATTCATGATGCATAGACAGCTTGACATTCCTTCTTCATTTTCACTATATTGAAAAGATCAACCTTTTGTGCTCCACCAAAAAAAAAAAAAAAAAAAACCTTATGAGTTTGAAGTGCCATGTGAGTGAGTAAATGATGCTAAGATTAAAAGGGACAGTTAAAAGGATAATTCACTCAAGATGCACATTCTATTATCATTCACTCACTTTCATTTAGTTCCAAACCTGTATGACTTTCTTTATTCTGTGGAACACAAAAGAAGATAATGTCCACAATGATCACCAAAACTGTTTAGTTACTAACATTCTTTAAAACATCTTTTTTTGTGTTCTGCAGAAGCAAGAAAGTCATACAGATTTGGAATGACATGAGGGTGAGTAAACAATGATCAAATGTAAATTTTAGGTGAACTATTCCTCTAATTACCATAGTTTATCCAAGTCAGAGTTTACCTCAGAGTAACCCAAAAAGAAACGGGGCACCTGAGGCCTACACAGTGGTCAAGCTCAAAGGGTCACAGACCCTAGTATGAAAGTAAAGAAGTCATTAATAATTAATGAAACCAGACCCTGGCACCACAGGCCATGACTAAAATGTTGGAGTACAGAGAACAGGCGGTTAATGATTAACACCGTGCTCACTCAAACTCTTCTCAGATGGTGTTTTGTTACACTGTATGGTGAAGGCGCCCTGACAAAAACACTAAAAAGACACTCATGAAAAATCAGACAGGCATAAAAAGGACAATCCATCCTGTGCCAGAAAAGTTCTCACTCTTTCTACCTCTCTTTCACTGCCGATGTGAGTAAGACGCATGAGTCAGTGGCATGACTGCGGTTACAGCTTCATTTTGAGGGCATGTCTCAAAGGGCTGCTTTGAAGATGAAGAGAACAATACAGGTAGATGATAAATCAGGCCGAACGAGCGCTGGGCCCTGCTCTCATTACAGGGCCGAGCGGGATGGCTCAGAGGCACAGAATCGGTATACAGGTGAAAAAGCCAGCGAAAATGAGGGGGATTACAGGCTAGCTTATCCCAACCCCTGAAGGCAGAGGAGGACTTCTGCCTATTGAGGGAGCAACAAAACAAGAGAGAGTGAGACACATGTAGCATGAAGCGGCCAGGGAAATCATCCAAATGTGTACAAGCCTGCCTTTGATGTGTCTTCAGCAGGGCACGTTTGCTTTGCCGGGTTATATAAACCAACCGCGATCCATCATAACGGCCGAGCTGCCACATATTTCATTAGGACTTGTGTAAGAAAGCACCATGGTTTGGAATTGATTTGGGGGCTCTCTAAAGCCTGACCTATCAGCAGCTGAGCACACCTCTAAGAGCCTGTTTAAGAGGAAGAGAAAAAAGGTTTGTGGGGTTATTTTCATAGCAAATAAACGTCACGTTTCACTGTGTGTTTGAAAAGGAAGACATTCCACCACTTAGCTCATGGTATTGCAAGGATCAAGGGTAGAAATTGAAAAACCTAGACAGTGTTTTGACAAGCTTCGGTTGCTCTGATCCCGAGGCTCCTTCGACCGCTGAGTGTCTGTCTTGCAGGGTTGTCGAAGCTTGGCTCACGTCATTTCTCGCTTCACTTATTAAAAGGAATATTCAGGGTTCAGTACAAGTTACATTCAATCAACAGCATTTGTGGCATAATGTTTATAGAGTGCTGCAAGGATGATGTATTTTGTAGGCCAACCCCGGAGTCAGCATTACCCTGGTTCCATCAACAAAAAGATGATAGGACTTTTCCATTGGCTTTTGGATTAATGGAGAAAATATGCTCTGTGACCAACAAAAGTTTCTGATTCTCACATGCTTTGTTTATCAAGACAATCTTCACAATTTAACACAACTTTTATGAATTTTGAAGCCTAAATAAAACTGACAGAAGTAAAAGTTAGGCTACAAATGAAATATACCACGACCACATGGCTTCAACGTCACCACCACTAAGCTTCCGATAACTCTTCAATCTTTATTTAAAATCTACAATTGTAAAGTTTGAGTTAGAATAGTTTGTAAGAGTGTGATTATAAACACAATGAGACTGTAAAAGCGGACAACTGAGTAAATTTGTTTTCCTGTTTGGCACAATGGCATTTAATGTTCCGGACAACCTCTTTAGTCCCATTTAGCCATTTGTTAGCAACCACTAAAAATAATGAGTGGGTATCATTGCTGTATTTTATATCATAGAAGAAAACGTGAAAATATCTTGAGCTTGTGTTAACCACAGAGTTTATATCATGCATTTAACCACAAAAATCTACAGTGGCCCAGTAGTGCACAACACAACGAAATCTCCACAACACAACAAAATCGCCACAACACAATGCATAGGACTAATTTCATTTTGTTGTGCTAATTTTGCTGTGTTGTGGCTTGTTTCCGTTGTGTTGTGCTAATTTCGCTGTCTAGTGGCTTGTTTCCATTGTGTTATGACTTGTTTCCGTTGTGTTGTGCTAATTTTGTTGTGTTGTGGCTTGTTTCTGTTGTGTTGTGCTAATTTCGCTGTGTTGTGGCTTGTTTCCGTTGTGTTGTGCTAATTTCATTGCGTTGTGGCTTGTTTCCGTCGTGTTGTGCTAATTTCGTTGTGTTGTGGAGATTTCGTTGTGTTGTGCACTACTGGGCCACTGTAAAAATCCCATTTACAAAAACACTGAATTTAGGACAATGGGACCAGAAGTGCAAAACTGTTGATTTTAGGGTTTTAGGGTTCATTCCTGCAGCACTCTATACTGATTAGAACAAAAAATAATTTTTTGCCCCAAGTTTTCTTTAAAAACATATAGAGGTTACGGTAACACACATACGACAAGAGTAAATGGAGCCAATGTTTGCAGGACAAAAAACTCAGGCTATAATTTTATGAAAGCACTTGTACATGCATGAATTTTTTATTCAATTTTGAATATTATTTGACATTTAAAGCTGTTTAAATCAACATTGAGTTAGCAAGTGATTTTATCACACTAAAATAGTGTTAAAATGCATATAGTTTACATATTGTGACTATACTATTGAAATAGTGAGTACTGTAATATTTATGCATAGGCTCCATTCACTTCCACTGTAAGCTTTAAAGAAAAGCAAGAACAAATTCAAAATCATTTTTTAAAACATTATGCCACAAGTGCTGTCAATTGAGGTTAACCTGTATTGAACCCAGAATATTACTTCATAGTTGAGTATTTTGAGTATTATTTCAAAGAATGCAGAAAAATATCCCACAAGAATGGCAGAACCAGTGCGTAGCTCCTCTTTGACACATTAAGCAGCTCTCATTGTGTGCAGCACAATGCTGAAGTGATAGAGTTACTGTGCCCCACCTTTGGTGCTTTATAGCTTTGTGGCCTTTGGTGTCACCTCCAAAAGGCTTGATATGAGTGAAAGGAGATCTGTATGACCAAATGTCACCTTCACAGACATTCTGTTATCCCTCTGGCCCCGGTACAGTTGTGACCACTTACAGCGTACGTGAAGATTTCTGGAACGTCATTGCTCCACACTGCCACACTTCAGCTGCTTCTTGACGAAAATAATGTGACCTTTGACCTCACAATGTTTTCACTAATGTTGTATATGTTTGTATGCTTTTGTGGTGTGCCCCACCTGTGCATTTAAACGGCACGTCACAAAGCAACCCGATTCTTGTGTTTATGCGTCTTTCTTGGATTACTAGGTCGTGAAGGTCAGTAGTCTGGGGAGAATTAGAGAAGCTGACAATAATGTGGGATTAGAAGCTGGCAGTCACCATGCAGACCTGGTGCCTGGCTGCTGGTGTATTAATACCTGTGGATGTTTGTGAAGAACACTTGAAGAGCCTATTGTAGGGCTGCAAAATAAAACTGATATTGCGATATGGCCTAATGCGATAATCAAATTGTGAAAAGCAGAGATTTAAAGGGGTCATTAAAGGGGCCTCTGTTTTTTATTTTGTACTGTTCTCTGAGGTCCATGTATAATGTTATCAAGATTTTTACATCAAAAAACATCATAATTTAGAAGTAATAGGCTATTTTCTGTCCCGTCTTTAACCCCCCTCATCTGATCACTCTGTTTTCAATAGATTGTAGACTCGGAATTAAAGCCCACTGCTATGATTGGCTAATAGTTGTGTATGTTTGACAGCCTACGTCCTTCACAGATGGACACTGCTATGATAAAAACTGCTGTGTTAAGACAAAGCAATAGTGACCACACAATAAAAACAGTTACTCTCACTTGTGTGTTGCGACATTACTGTCGGATCCAATATAGTTGGCACAACATCGTGTTTTAGTTTCAATCTTTCTGAAAATCCTGCATTGAATTGTGCCTTGTTTGTAAACGAATCCGTGGTAAAATGACGTAAATAAAGGATCAAGTTCTTACTGATGCGGTCTGAAACTTCATTAAAAATAAAGTTCATCCACTCTTTCCTAACATTGGGATCAGAAGGAAGGCAATGCAAAGACTATTTTTTTCCACAACTTGGCACTACACAGCATCTTGTTGTCTTCGGAGGTATCTTTATAGTTTGGTTTCTGCATAGACCTGCGCATTCGATTCTCTCGTAAACACTACATGCATTGGTGGGAGGGGCTAAATAGGGAGTGATGTAGAAGCAGGCGTTGATCGTCTTCTGTGGAGGCGGTGTTTATCCACACTACTACATCACAGAGTGGTACATTCCACAAGCTGTTGTTTCAGCAGGCTGGCTTCAATATAAGCTGTTTTTAGACTAATGAGAAAGTTTTGAGTTCTGAAACTTACAGGATGTTTTTATAGTATAATGACCTCTTATATGTGAAAAGATTCTGCCAGTTTCAGACTGTGTTCATTTACATGTATGCAGCTCATGATATGAAGTTTCAGCATCTTAGAACGGACTGGTTCATTTAGCTTGTCTTGAGCTGCATGCATGTAAATGAACACAGTGCTGCATTTCACTTTGAAACCGGCAGAGCACATTAAAATAAAAAAATAAAAGCTTAATGGGCTAACGTTTCAAAATTAAGAAATTAAGCTGTAAATTTCAGTATTGTACATTTAGCGGTCTACAAGAGCGGTCTTCTGTACGCCACATTTCCCTCGCCCCGTGGTCGGGGCGGGGATTCGGCGCTGGGCTCTTCCCTCTTCGCTCGCCACTACTGAGGGAATCCTTAAAAATTTAGGGGGAAGTTGTGGCCTAATGGTTAGGGAGTCGGGCTTGTAACCTGAAGGTTGCTGGTTCGATTCTCGCACCGGCAGGAATTGAAGGTGGGGATTGTGAATGAACAGCACTCTCTCTGCCTTCGATACCATGACTGAGGTGCCTTGAGCAAGGCACCGAACCCCCAATTGCTCCCCGGGCGCTGGAGCAATGGCTGCCCACTGCTCCGGGTGTGTGTTCATGGTGTGTGTGTGCGTTTGTTCACTATTCACTGCTGTGTGTGTGCACTTGGATGAGCACCAATTTCGAGTAGTGTTGTCAAAAGACCCGGTACTTCGGTACTAAAAAAATGAAAACGTCACGGTACCAGGTTTTTTTAAGTACCGGTGGTACCGAGTACCCAGTCAACCTGGATCTTGATGCGTACGGCCGATTTCCGCGATGCAGAAAACGCGGACGGAATCTCGGAATCCAGGTATAAAAACGGAATTTAAAGTTTAGCACGAATTTCATGGAATTTGTCAAAGTTTGGATGAATTAATCAAAAGTAGGTCATTACACTTAAATCAAATCGCAACATGTTCTAGTATCTGTAAACATTAAGCCGCAAAAGTCGATTCAAATATGAATCCCGCATGTTCTGTGAGTCTCTGTGTGAATGCATGAATGGCAGAGACGCGTTTTTTTTTTGTTTTTTTTTACTACATACACAGCGCGCTTGGCGCTCGCGGTGATTTCATCATCTGCCGTCTCAATGAGGACATAAATACATAAACAACATCTCCAGAACTGCTCTGAGAGTCACTTCACGAGCATTTTACCGTTTCATTTGAGTAAAACCAGGGTCATATCATGGTGATGGATAAGGAGATTCCGCCCTTCTACAGGTGAATCACAATAAATTAGAATGTCGTGGAAAAGTTAATTTATTTCAGTAATTCAACTCAAATTGGGAAACTCGTGTATTAAATAAATTCAATGCACACAGACTGAAGTAGTTTAAGTCTTTGGTTCTTTTAATTGTGATGATTTTGGCTCACATTTAACAAAAACCCACCAATTCACTTTCTCAACAAATTAGAATACTTCATAAGACCAATAAAAAAAAAACATTTTAATGAATTGTTGGCCTTCTGAAAAGTATGTTCATTTCCTGTATATGTACTCAATACTTGGTAGGGGCTCCTTTTGCTTTAATTACTGCCTCAATTCGGCGTGGCATGGAGGTGATCAGTTTCTGGCACTGCTGAGGAGGTATGGAACCCCAGGTTTCTTTGACAGTGGCCTTCAGCTCATCTGCATTTTTTAGTCTCTTGTTTCTCATTTTCCTCTTGACAATACCCCATAGATTCTCTGTGGGGTTCAGGTCTGGTGAGTTTGCTGGCCAGTCAAGCACACCAACACCATGGTCATTTAACCAACTTTTGGTGCTTTTGGCAGTGTGGGCAGGTGCCAAATCCTGCTGGAAAATGAAATCAGCATCTTTAAAAAGCTGGTCAGCAGAAGGAAGCATGAAGTGCTCCAAAATTACTTGGTAAACGGGTGCAGTGACTTTGGTTTTCAAAAAACACAATGGACCAACACCAGCAGATGACATTGCACCCCAAATCATCACAGACTGTGGAAACTTAACACTGGACTTCAAGCAACTTGGGCTATGAGCTTCTCCACCCTTCCTCCAGACTCTAGGACCTTGGTTTCCAAATGAAATACAAAACTTGCTCTCATCTGAAAAGAGGACTTTGGACCACTGGGCAACAGTCCAGTTCTTCTCCTTAGCCCAGGTAAGACGCACAAGAGGAATACGACAACTGCAGCCAAATTCCTTGACACGTCTGTGTGTGGTGGTTCTTGATGCCTTGACCCCAGCCTCAGTCCATTCCTTGTGAAGTTCACCCAAATTCTTGAATCGATTTTGCTTGACAATCCTCATAAGGCTGCAGTTCTCTCGGTTGGTTGTGCATCTTTTTCTTCCACACTTTTTCCTTCCACTCAACTTTCTGTTAACATGCTTCGATACAGCATTCTGTGAACAGCCAGCTTCTTTGGCAATGAATGTTTGTGGCTTACCCTCCTTGTGAAGGGTATCAATGATTGTCTTCTGGACAACTGTCAGATCAGCAGTCTTCCCCATGATTGTGTAGCCTAGTGAACCAAACTGAGAGACCATTTTGAAGACTCAGGAAACCTTTGCAGGTGTTTTGAGTTGATTAGCTGATTGGCATGTCACCATATTCTAATTTTTTGAGATAGTGAATTGGTTGGTTTTTGTTAAATGTGAGTCAAAATCATCACAATTAAAAGAACCAAAGACTTAAACTACTTCAGTCTGTGTGCATTGAATTCATTTAATACACGAGTTTCCCAATTTGAGTTGAATTACTGAAAGAAATGAACTTTTCCACGACATTCTAATTTATTGAGATGCACCTGTATGTAAAGCGCTTTGAGTACCCAGAAAAGCGCTATATAAATGTAACAAATTATTATTATTATTATTATTATTATTATTATTATTATATAGCTACACACATAAATTTAAAGGTATTCATGGCAACCCGTCAAAATAAAAGTTTATCTTAAAGACATTGTGCCAGAAATATATTACTATTATTTAGTAGAATGTATGTGATACTATTACTACTGTTGAAAAAAATTAATAAATATTTATTTTTAAAGAAATAATCTCACAATATTTCTTCCATATTTTAATTTTAATAGTAAATCCCCTTTATTTACCAAAAAAATAAAATGTGTTTAAATTTCATTAATTAAAAGACTAATTAAATTTGGGTGAAACTTGTTTACTGTTTTTCATACTTTTATTACTTGCGGAAAAACTTGAAACACAATTTAAATAAGTATAAAGAATAGCATTGATTTTTGTACATTTTAATTTTGTTTGACTTTTTATTAAAAATAGTGTTTTTTTAATTAGCATATGGTACCGAAATTGGTACCGTGAACCGTGGATTTTCACTGGTATCGGTACCGAATACTGAAATTTTGGTACCGTGACAACACTAATTTCGAGTATGGGTCACCATACTTGACAATACGTCACAACTTTACTTTACTTTTACTTTACAATATTTCTTATGTATTTTATATTATAATATATTCGTTGTATTTTATATTTAAAATTTTTATTTATTAATAATAACAATCAAAATAAAAAAAATTATCAACAAAATAACTTAATTCTTTCCAAACGTCAGTTTGCAAAAATTTCTGTGTTTTTTCATATCACAATATATATTGCAGAAAATCTAAATATCTCCATATATTTTTTGTTAGTCTCGCGCAGTTTAGTTTATTGTACACTGTCAAAGTCACACCTTGCTTTTTAACAGCTGTTGTCTGAGAATTTGCCTGTTGTTATCATTCTAGTTGAAGATCCTGTTGACTCCTATTCAAGTCTTTTTCTTATTTTTAGTTTTATTCTCATGTTGCTTTGGCTCACATTCCTCTTTTTGGTGTTATCTTGTCTTGTTACTCAGTTTTCACTTCTCTCACTCTTTACCTCTCGACTTGCTCTCTCAATCCAGCAGTCAAGTGATCTGTCAGCAGGGGACTTTGTTCCTCACTCAGGTTTCCAACTGGAAAACAATACACGGCCCACTACAACCGCTTGCGTGTTTGCTAAAAAATTATTCAGTTTATTCAACTGCTCATGGTTAAATCCCTGCTCATTTAGTGAACTTGAACTTGTTGCTGCATGTTACAATACAATTTGCTCAAAGAGTGCCATGATTAATACACCTGGACCAAACTAGTGAGGCAAAATATATTTTGGCACAAGTCATTAATCAAAGTGAAATCATGATTAAAACGCAATTAATCAAAGAGATTTGTTAAAACAACAGGACATCATACTTGATTATTTTTCATCGTTCCTTTGCAGTTAATGAGCCATGAAGCACAGATTTGGCCAATGCTACACAATTTACACTAGCAAAAATAGCAACAAGCTAAACATAAGCGAGAGAGAAAACTATCATTCTACTGACATACACTATGGAAGTACTTATGAACCATGCTCATCCATTCAATTAGATAAACAGACATAAGCAAACGGGGGATAATTTAGTGTGGAGTCCATTCTGGAGGCCGGGAGGTCTGTCATTATTTACTCGTGCAGCATGGATCTATTCAAAGCATTAGCGGAAATGCCCATTCATTACAGCAGACAAAATGAGCACATTCAAAACATCGCTCACTGCCACAGTCCACAAGCATGCTGGAATAAAAATCTCCACCCTTATGCAAGGAGCATGGATTTGATAAAAGGGTAAAGAGCATAGCTTTAAAACCATGAAGCGTTGAGACCCTTTAAAAGATCAAATCCAGCCCTTTATGGAAGAAAAGAGAGGCAGAGCATTCAAATGCCTGGTTTGCAGTTGGCCAGAATAATCAATTCCAATCTTGACTGTAAAGGCTTGGCAGGGCCTGCTTTTCTGTGATGATCTTACGCTTTTTCACATGTCAGAGGGAGCAAAACGTGCCTCTGACTGGACAGATCAGACACAAGAGTTTTATTTTGGGAGCTGTTAAAAGACTTTCGCAGATTCTCTGTTCCTAATTTCAGCTAATTTATTTCCATGCATGACATTCTGCGAAGAACTTTGCTCCAAAGAAATGCCCTTAAACTCATAAAAAGCTGAGAATGAACATGTGTTAAGCCCATCTTGACACTTTTAGTATGCTAAAAGCTGTTAGAACAATAGGAAGAGGCTATTTGATGATAATCTATTGTTTCAAGAGGCATAGTGTCTTGGAAGACATTAACACAGTTAAATGGCCTCTTATCAGGAGTTGGCATGAGCTGTCTTTCCTGTAGTTGACACTAAGAGGCAGATATGATGAAATCCTTATGTTGATGTGGGCTTTTGCGAAAACACGCAGCCTACGCTACACGTTCTGAACAAAGATCAAGGACTTCACTAACAAAATGCCCTCTTTTTGCCAGAAAAACACAACTAACGTGATAAGAGCTTGAGCATGCAGCAAATTCTGTCCTTCGTAGTCATATTTCTCAGCACTATGATTCAAAGCGAGCAGGTGGCATCCTTTTCATGACACACAATTTCAGCCAGTTAGCTATTATACTAAGTGTGTAAAACCACGCAACAAATGGAAAACAAACAATCAAGCGTGGTGGCAATATGTAAAGCATGACTGCATGGTAGAACAATGCATCATTGTGCTATCTTTTGGCATGTATAGTACATATAAACTGGCATGTATTTTTTGTGCAGATACCTTCAGGGATTACGGTCACACTAATGCATTAAATAAAACACATCTGTTTGTTTTTGAAGTCTCAAGGAGGAGAAGGGGGCACTGACCCACCTCTGACAACAGGCAGGGGAGACGAATTTGGTGAATACAATAGTCAGAGGTGATAACTCTTTGTCCTACTGTTTAACTACGCAGCCTTTGAATATTCTATTAGTAAAATAGTTTCCTTTAACCATGGTCTCTTATGACATGCTCAGTGGATGCATCAAATTTCCTCTCTAAACTAGGAGAACTGAATGATTTTCATGAAATGAAAACTACAGCCACTGTAGTCCAATTCCCAAATGAATCATTTTTATAAGCACACAACAGGACCTGAACGAATGACTCTTCTGAGTTGGTTCTTTTTATAAAAAAAAAAAAAAAAAATTGTTCATCAAAAACATACA
Source organism: Spinibarbus caldwelli (assembly GCA_039654775.1). Taxonomy (NCBI): domain Eukaryota; kingdom Metazoa; phylum Chordata; class Actinopteri; order Cypriniformes; family Cyprinidae; genus Spinibarbus; species Spinibarbus caldwelli. Next base: position 12,320,288 of record CM077265.1, on the reverse strand, counting down.
GAAAAATTAATGAAGTCTAGCTCCTGAATGATTCGAGAAAAGAACCGGCTCATAAGAATCAAAAACATATAATGGGACTAGTGAAGTCTTATTCCCAAATGAATGAGCCGGATCTTTTCAGTGAATCAAAATATTTTCAGTACGAATCAGTCAGAGCAGTTACTTAATCTGAATCTCTTACTGTTATTAATGATGGTTCATATGATAATGTACAGTAAAAGATAAAAATTATGGGTTCTCTTGTAATCACAGTTTTTTTTTTTTTTGGTATTTTATTATTTAATTGATTAAATAAATTCATTTAAAAAACATTGAACATGTGAGAAGCCAATAAAAAGTCTGTGGGTCTGGGAACATTTCTGCTGCATTGCTGTGTATGCAGGGTCAGAAAGCTCTTGGATTTCATCAAAAATATCTTAATTTGTCTTCTGAAGATGAACAAAGGACTTACGGGTTTGAAAAATGGTAATGAAACCATTAAAGCAGCACTATGTAACTTTTTCTGTGTTCAAAAGTTTTTGTCTTATCCCGAATCACTACGGCACACTTATAATAAGTGCTTATTTTGACTATTGTAGCCTGGTCGGGTCGTCACCACTGCAGAGTAACACATACCTGCGTGAATTACCATAGACATAAACTCAGAGAAGTAGCTCCAGTTAGAATGTTCTTCCGCAGGATGCGTGCAGTTCTGTTTATTAACCGCTAAAGCGCCAAAAGTTACATAGAAAGTTACTGAACAAGAATCATGAAATTCCTTTACTCACACTGCTACATACCCTGCATGACTGACACCTGAAGTCCACTCCATTAGCTGACCAAACACTGGGTGTCATGCCCCACAAAACTCACAAGTCAGGTATCAGGTAAAAGCTTGCTGTCTTTTCACACGATCACACAGGCTGTGTCTACTGAGGGATAAGCTTGAGAATATCTGACTGAAGTGCTGAATGAGGTGGAAGGACAGCCGCAGATAAGCTCTTATTTGTGGTGCATTGTTGAGTTCTCAGCAGGTGATAAAGTAGAATAGTTCCTGGCCAATCCAATCCATTCCATTACTTAAGCACACATTCATTCAAGCCTGCATCCCACGGAACCATTGTGTCGGCATTAACACTAGGGCAGTACAGAGTAATGGCTCTTTTGACCTAGTGGGGGATGTGGAGTCCTAGCAAACCCCGAAAAGTTTATTTGTGGTCCCTGCTGTGTATGCCAAAAACAATTAGTAGAGCTCTTTGAACTGCGCCAAACAATTAGACTGGATCGGTCAACTCTAGTCGTTTAGCGGGGTGCGCTGATTGAACATCCAACCTGACCGGGCTCATTAAATGCTTCAGCGGGTATTTGATTTACACCTGGTCAGGATGCCTTTAACCTTACATGGAAGTTTCAGAATTGAGCTCTTTGATGAAACCTCGTGCTCACAGACCCGGAGAGCTGGAAATTACTGGAGGGAGTGAAAAAATGAGGAAGTGAAGGTATAGTGGATGCCAGAGATGGATCAGCATGCCTCTGGGACATTGACTCATCAGCCTCACCAAAGCAATCTCTCCCTTCACATGACACTTACACATGTTTCTGAATTATGCCCAGAGAGCACCGACAAGTTTTTCAAACCTGAAAGCTGTGTTAAATATGGGCCAGTCATCACAATAACGAAGGAAAAAAGCAGTAGTGCAATAAACCTGGAGTAAACAGAAGAGTACTAGCCAATCGTATGTTTGTTTGTATGTGAAGTTCCTCCCGAATAACAGATTGTGAGCGCAGGCGTTTATCAGTTGTGTGCTTAACTGCTTTATGGGAGTATTTAAGACACACAGACGCATTAGAGCGGGAAAAAAGTAGCTTCTGGGAAGAGAAAACAAATTATTTCAAAAAGGCCAGAGATATAACATTTATTTATATTTTATAATATAATAATATTTAAAATGTATAAATGAATATAATATGTAAGATACTCATAAATTAATAATATATTGAATATATAATAAAATTACTCATTATTATAAATATAAATAAATATGAATATAATATGTAAATAGTATGTATATATCAATCAAATATAACAATTAAAAAATAATTTACTGTTTTCTACTGTTTAATTTACACACACATTTACATTCATACACATACATATATTTTAATTGTTATATTATATTTAAATTATATATTATATTTTTAATGTAATTTTTAAAAAAACATTTTCATACATTTTTACTAGTGCTGTCAAAGTTACCGCAAATTCATTTTAACTGCACTAATTTTATTAACGCGCGATCAACGCAGCGCGCATTTTCTGTTTGACCCATGGCCTAACCCCTACTACTATAGTTGGAGAAATGTAAATGGATGGAGATGCTGACAGTGTTGCCAATTTGGCGACATTTCAGACCACTTTAGCAATTTTTTTTTTGTATTTTTTTTTTTTCAAAAAGCACCTAGCGACCAATCTTTATAGGGTTTGCCCAAACCTTATTTAGTTTCTGAGACTCGCCGAGCTCTCTCTTTCCCGCTGTGCACACCTCTTTCTCTCTCTCTCTCCGCGTCTGCTCTGTTCAGCACGCGGATGAGAGGAACAGCGCTTTCATTTAAAACAGATATTATGTTGCTTCTCTAATTTAACATGCAAGTATAGCCGAAATCACAGCACAGCTATTGTCTTTATCTTATGTATAGCCTATTTGATTTTATCAGACGATGGCTGGATTATAAATCAGGATTTTTGTGCAGATTAACATCTTGGAAGGGAGAGCTGGTTATTTAGTCCTATGGGTCGCGTTTCAGTCACTATTTCATATTCATTCCGTTGTCTGACAACAGAAACAGTAAATATATAAATGAAAACAGTTTTATTGAGAATTTAGCTGCATCAAAATACAGTATGTGGGCACAGAGAAGCAAACAAATGTAATAATAAATAATAAATGTACATTTTGCATGTTCAGAAGTGAGATGCCCTGTCATGCGGAAATGTAAACAGGTTTGTGTAAGTAAATTGCTCAGTGCAAAGAAAGAGAAGTAATGGGAACCTGGTATTTCTTTTTTCATGGGTCTAATAGACATGAGCAAGTTCTTTGAAACACATCTATGATCTTTGAAACATGTCTAGTCTTCAGGCTCTGTTAACTATGGTTTCACTAATAATAAACATATATTGCATTAAGAATTCATATTTGTCATTGCCCATGTTGATTAGAGTATTTAAAACATGAAAAGTATTAATTTAAGGTACATTTAGAACAGATAAAAATGTGCGATTAAATTGTGATTAATCGTGAGTTAACTCATGACAATCATGCGATTAATCGCGATTAAATATTTTAATCGATTTACAGCCCTAATTTTTACACATACGTTCTATAATATAATATTAATATTAATTGCATAATTCTTCAATATTAATATCTAAAAATATTAAGTAGACTTTTTAGCCTGAGAAAAGTCGGTACAGCAAAAATAAGGACATAAAAGTCAGATACATCCCCACAGGTGCTCTTATCCCCAGATGTAGATGAGATGAACAGTTCACACCTGGATGCCAGCTGTCCGGTCTCCTCTAGCTAACATTATGGTCCAAAGTCACGCAGGTTTCCCGCCAGGGCAAGGCTGCCAACATGAGCTCACTGCAGGGGCTTGACATTTTGTGAAAACACACAGCTGCAGATCTCCACCTGCCCCCTGGTCAGAGCTGTTTGTCTGTGACGTGTACGTGCCTGTGTTTTTGTGCTTTTGCCAGAAATGATTCAGGGTGACTTAATTCCTCAGTACAAACCTCAACTCACCCACATAAAATACATTTCTTATACATACATACATACACATAGAAACGCAACCATGCAGGTAGCTTATCGCAACTTCTCAGACAGGATACAACAAGTACGGTCTTTCAGCATGATTATGTACCTCCCAGAGCTGAGACCGTGGCCTATAAATGATCTAGGTTTTGCTGTTTTTGCGCAAACACATCTTGGCATAAGCAGGCCGTGGCACGTACGCTTTTTTATACGTGCTAAGTACAGCGCATTAGCGTGTCACCCTGTCCTTACATGACCAAAATACACTATAATGCAAAAGATCGAGGCACAAAGAGCTAAAACTACCTGATTTATATTGATATTTGCTTATTCACAGTCAAAAAGATGTGGGAAAAAGTGCACAGAGTAAGTTAAAATCAATGCACTGCCTATTCGCGTTTCCTTACACTTTAAGACTTGCCATCTCAAAGCATGTTCATTTAGCCACAGTGTCGGTAATAATTAAAATGGCTGTCGATCAAAACTCCCTCTTCAGGAATTATATTACAGGCAGCAATCAATCAAGCTTCAGATTCAATTTTAAAGTAATCAGCATTTGCCAGTTGTTCCCCTGATCAATTGTAATCTAATGATAATTTTGACCTTAAATGTGGCTGTTTGTTATTGGCGGTCTCAAGTGTCCCCCTCCCCTCTTCTCTATCAAGACGGGGCGCTGGGTTTGTTGGGGAGGTTCCAACTCGGATATATCCATTATTCCAAACAATAAGGACCATATTTCTGTCTGTTTTATTAACTAATATTGCTGAGCTCGAGCAGACTGGCCAATCGATAATTTTAAGAGCTTGGGTGAAGTCTGAAAGCTGTGGTGTCTTTTTCTCGAAGGGTAAGAGTCTATTACAGACTTTGGCGATTTATCTGATATGATATTCAAATAACTTTGGCTCCACATTAACAAATAAAACAGGAAAGCAAGGCTAAATTCAATCAAAACAGAAGCACAGTGTCAGATGCTGAATGTTTCCACATGAAGGCAGGAGATGTTGGAGCCCAGTTTGTGGAGTGGAGCAAAACAAGATAGTGGGATCAATTTATCATCCCTTTTTACAATGTAATTGTTTTATGACACTGCGTCAATTGCCCCTTTATGGGATGATAAGACAGACTCTGCATAACATATGCTACTGGTATCATAATTCTCAACGATGGCACCATGATTTGCCGTCTGCCGTAACACACTCAGACACACACACACCCAAAACAAACAAACACACATGCACACATTCACACACTTATGGGCAAAAACCGTATCGAACATCAAAAGATGTTCAGACCTTTCAAACATTTATTCGAAGACGCCTAGGGAAATATCTTCCAACTGACTTGTTGCTTTAAAAGCCATTTAAGCTATTGTACGTCCTCTTAATGAAAACTGATAGAAGCGCAGCTGACTTTGAGCAGATGTTTGGATCAAGGATCCACAGAACGAAAATATTTAAAATGTCTTGAGTGCTTCAGTCTGCAGATCTTCTTCTGTAATAAATGACTGAGTGCACTTTGTGAGTTTGGCCAGATAAAGTTCAGGGCACTGAAACAACCACACCAGACTAGAGAGCTGTGTGACTCTGAGACGAGGCCAGCCACTCTGGTCTGGCCCATATGAACTGCTAAAGCGACCAGTACAAAGACTGTTAGAGACAGTTGAAGAACACCTGCTGAGTAGTGATCTGGGCTTCCCCACTATATGGACTCTGATAAGACAACACTCAAGCAAATAGAAAAGTGCAGTCAAACAAGCATGATTCACATGAACCTCAAGCAAATCTAAGTTTCCGAACAAAGAAAATTATATGGCTATCTGTCAATGGATATACAGCTACACATCAAAACAATTAATAAATACACTGATTGCAAATATTAGCTGATTATTATGCAATAAAAAGTTTCAGTGAACATGAAAAACAAGCAATGGAGGGACATATTAAGTAGGGCACAGATAAAAAACAAACAAACAAACAGATTTTCAGATTAATCGTGATCTTCATTTGAATCTATGACAGTGAGTTTATGACTGAAGTGCTCAAGAGTTTATCGATTTATATATATATTTTTACACATTATAAGTGTTTTACACAAGAAATAATATGTAAAATTTACCAATTTTTTTACTCAGGTCTGACAGAGTTCTGATTATTATATTTGTTAAATAAACACCATAGCTGAACTGCACAGGCCCTCTTGTTAATTTTTAAAATAAATGTACCACATAAATGTTGTTTTTCGTATTGTAGGTTACAGAATTTTTTTCACGTAAGTTACAGAATCAGCTGACAGAACTCAGAAACTTTCATGTGCAAGCAAAATTAACATTTAAATGGAAATATGTGACCCTGGACCACAAAGCCAGTCATAAGTATATAACCAGTCATAATATCCCCTTAGCTAAAACTGACTGATGAAAATGCATGATTTGGGTGAAACCTCTTACCTGGTTGAAGTTTTTCTCCACTGATCCTGGAAAGTGACTGAGCTTCCTTGTGTATCCCTTCTGCATGAAATCCCTAAAGAAGTTATTGATGTCTGTGATGGAGATAAGGCAAACGGCAGAGCTGGCAGTGGACTCCGGTGAGTCGGGTTTGCTGCGGGCAAAGGCAGCAAACAGCACATCCTCTCCTTCTTTTAGGCCCATCTCCTGCTGAAAGTCATAGCCGACTTTTGCCACATGTGCAGCCTGGAGAACATTGAAAACCACCTGAGCCGAGCGCTTCTTTCTTCTTCGCTCAGAGTAAATACACTCAAAAGGCATTTCTACGTAACGCAGGATCTCAGGATCCGAAGAACACATGCGTATGATCCTCGTGTGGAAGGCATTTGAGTTGCCACCTTCTCGTTGGACGGTGAGAAAATACACGTATGGGCCACTCTGGAAGGAGTAGACGTAGTGGAGCGGGTAGTTCCCACGCAGCCCTGGGGCCAAGTCCATGTAGGATTGTTCGGAAAAGAACTCAAAGCCGTCTTGAGTCTCTCGCATCTTCCTTACGGAGATGGTGTGGTGGAGACGCGGGACAGTCGAGTCGAGAGGCTCAGAGTTTCCGATGAAGAATCTCACGACGCCGCTGCTCATCACGTTGAGGATCTGAGTGCCCGAAGGTCCTGCCAGGCAGTCTGGGCAACCGTGGCTGCTGTCTTTGTTCTTCTTCGAATACATGCAAGTAACTTCCGCATCCAGGGGTCCATCCTCTAATAAGTAACGACGGCAGACGCCATTCCCAACCGAACCACAGCTGAAGAGCTCAAGATCATAGAAAGTCTCCATCAACAGGGCCATATTGGTGTTGTTTTTGTTGAGGGGTTTGTTTTTGCAACCACTGCATGGATCTGGTGCACTGCAGTCATGACCCTCATGGACAGGTCCGGTTTTATACTCGTGTATCTTCTTGAGGTCTTTCGACAGAGCGTAAAGCTTGTTGACGGCACCTACATACACAGTTCCATTGAATTCCAACAGCTTCTGGATGGGAGTGTCAGACACAAAGTGAGGGAGGTCGTAGGTCACAGAGAGGTCGAGTTTGGAGCTTTCTATTGGTTCCTCACATTGACTATTCAAGCCCCACCACAGCGTCTGAAGGATAATGAGGATGGAAGTGGCTTCGGAATAGTGAATTCTCATCTTTGTTCTTCTGCAGAGTAAAAAGACAACATTTATTTAGCATATTAACCATGTAAAGCCTGATTTATGAAATAATGTCCAGAATTTTTCAAATGGAACAGAACTGAATCTTTAGACAATATTTGTTTTTAAAAATCTAAAAACAAGTTTGCATAAATGCTTTATGTTTTCTATCATATTTCTTACATCATACATATAGTGAGAATACAGAGCGCATTAATTTTATTCAGATGCAAAAGTAGGCAAATATATGCAATTTGGTGCAGCTACTGTTATTTATATGAACATAAAGTAAGATTTTCTGAGAAATTCTTGTACTTTAAATCAATTAGCTTGTAATGTACATCCAGTTGAAATATTACTAACAAAATAAATGTTTTTCTTGCATTTATATTATGAAACTCAAGTTTTTACAGCAAAAAGACACATGTACCATGACCTGAAGTTGGACATTTTAGAAGTTTTGATTATCATCTTCATCATCAAATTTGCATATTGAATATGATATTGCAGGATTTATGGAGTTAAACAAAGCATATTTTGAAAGACTTCTGATTCTATACATAGAACCCATTAGTGCACAAAACACAAAGACACAAAACCTTTATGAACCAAGACAAGCTAATCAGAACAAATGGTATTTGTAAATCACAGCCACATGCACTGCAACAACGATATCACTAGTTTCCTTGCATTGTAGAAGCCTCAATAATTCACCACTCACTGTGCATGACAAACCCATGGATAAAAGAAAGAGGGCAACTCAAAACGGGCCTCGTGCCTCTGACTTAGACAGCACTTTTGTGGCTGTGTACCAGAAAAGGCGAATCATCAAAGAGTCAGCCTACACTGAGTGCACTGCGGTGACAAGTCTAACTTTAGACAGCGTTTTCAAGGGAGTGGTTGATAAACTCAATTAAGCCTGGTAGCCTGCGGACGCTGGAGAAGTGATTTATTGTTTGGTGTACTCTAGGATGTCGCTTTTAAGGTTGAGAGGGAGAGAGTGGCAGAGCTAGAGAATATGGGATTCACCCTTACTATTATCTAAGCAACTGAAGTGTGCTGAGCAGCACTATAGCTTACACAAACTCTAAGTATAACAATGAGAGACTGAAGAACTGTTGCACTTGCTGTCACTCTAGAATGATTCAGTCAATGTCTGTTGCTGTTTACAGCATCTCCTCTTTAAAACATCGGATAAACATACTTTCACATTGTCTTTCATTTTCATTACATGCACTTCTAAAGGTAAACACTTAAGTACAGCAACAAAAACCCTTGGCACACTAAGGATCCTCACTCACAATCCTTAAAAATTTATTTATTTATTTATTTTATTTTTTTTGATGTCCCTGAAAGATACCTCAGAAAAATAGTTTATTAATTAACACACTGGGATTCACAGAAAACATTTCCATGTTGTTCTTATATAAATAAAGTGCATTTACTTTACAATGTATCTCCTATGAAACTGAGCATGTAAAATATATTAACGTTTACCTCAAGATAAAGATGGTGAGTTTTATGCCAAGTTTAAGTCTCCGCAGACCTATTTTTCTGTCTTTCTCAGAAATTAAGCCCACACACGTACTGTCAAATCTCTCAAATGGATGTATCCCAAGAAAAACCTTTACAGGTGTTTAGAGATAAACGGGCCCACGTTTCCAAAAATTATGTTACTAAACTGAACTAAAACCAAACAAAAGCTTTTCTTACCTGAGTTTCATGGAAACCTATATATTTACAATGACTCATAGCCCTACTGTCAACAGCTAAACGATCAGTTTCCTCATAATTCCATGAAAACACCTCAACTAACATTCTCAGCAAAAACAAAACACAAGTGTGTTTATGTTTATAGTGTATAGATATAGAAATAGTAAGCTAGTTCAGTGGAAGAGTTCGCAACAACTCAGTTTTTGGTAACATGATTTCCCAAAGGAAAAACCATCAGTAGTGACTGTTATCAGACTAAACGCTCAGAAATAAAACAAACGCTCACTCACCTGTAAAATAAAGACACCTGTCGTAGACAGAAAGGGAAAATAATCACATCTTTTAACGGTCCGTTTCGCTAGAGACGCGCGCGCTGTTTCAGTCTCGAGACGCGGCGGTGAGTTTCTGCGCGCTTTCTGTTAAAAAGTTGCCGTTCCTCTCTCTCTCTCTCTCTCTCCGCAACCCCGTAATCACTCAGTGAGAGAATGTGCAGTCGGGTGACTCACGCTCAGAATGGGTCACATCAGTTTAAAGGGCTTGCTGTTGTACTCTCAGCAGACGCTGCGGGTCGTTACTCCAGGGTGCGCGTGCCTTTGGATGGAACGGGTCTCTCAGGTGAGCGCAGAAAGAGCTGTGGCAGTTACGTCACTGGCGGTGTAGGAACGGAGTTCGATGATTGGCTGCTGATATTTTACAATTAATTATTATTGCGGGAAGTTCCATAAACAGCAAATAAATGTGTTAATATTTGGAAACATTTTAATGTTTTCATTTTATGTCTGTTTCGATTTTCGTTTTTTTTTTTTTCTCCTGTTGATTCTACTGTAGCCCTTGGCGGTATCTGCAAATCTTTCTAATACATAATGCAATAAATAATGATCAAATAAAATGGCCTGACTCCAGTTTATTATTATTTTGCACGGTTCTAAACAATACTGTAGCATTCTGTTAAAATGTAAAAGTGAAAACTAGCATTATGAAATATATTTACCTCTTTTGTTTTATTTATTTTTCAATGGTTTTCAGCACTTTAAGCATAGTATAAATAGTTATACTTCTAAATATAATATATAACATAATTTAAATGATAAGAAAAATTGCCTACAATAATTCAATTATAAAATACTTTATTTAATATACACCATAAAATATAGGCCTAAATTGTGATTGAACATTTCGTTTGTTGATATTTATGGTAATGTGCAAATATTAATAATAATAAAAAATATTTTATAAAATTTACTGAAACTAACATTAATGATAATAAGAATAAATAAAGAACAAAATAGGAAACTAATCATTTTTATTACTTCCGTTCTTTATATACCCAAATTAATTCACCAAACACTGCATTTGATGCCAGGATGAATGAAGCTATAATTTTCCGGTTGTAATTTTGAGCTATAGTATCATTAATCACCCTAATGACCAAACTGGTTAATTGCTAGTACATTATTGCAATGTGTAGCACTAAATTCATATACATCGACCTTCCATCAGTGGCTAAGTGAGTTCAAAACATCAATAATTACATGCAACGACTCAATACTCTGCATTCAGAGGCTTTATGAAGTGTATCTCACCACACTGGCTGTATCATGGCTATTTATAAGCTTTATTGTAGCGTGAAGGTTGTGGTTGAGCAAATATGCTGCTAATTGTCATATTGCTTCTCCAAAAACCAGTTGAAAGGAAGTTTACTACTGTGGTCAACTTTACACTGCCTACCGGTAATCACTAAACCCGAAGTGTGAAATTCTGAACCTATGACTTTCTCTTCAGCTATGAAGGATCCTCATCCACCACCTACCATGGTATGTTAATTAAAAAAAAAAAAAAAAAAGAAAAAAAAAGGCCCGTGAGCGTGACTCATTTGACAGATATTCTGTGGTTATTGTGTCTTTTTTGAGTGGAGGAAGATATCATGATATCATGGGGAAAAACATATTTTTGAAATGATTTGGCCATCGTGTCATTTTAACGATACGTTTGTGATAATGTGGTTTTTATTTGTCACCCTCTTATATTTGCGCCACAAAGTTCAGCTATTTATAAGGTGTCCTAATGCCGCCTAGTGGTGACCTAGTCCTGGTTCTGCTGTTCCAGATTTATGAACTCATCAATAAAAGGTGTGATCTGGTGTTTGACACAGAGTGAGTGGAGGGAGGACACCACAGATAATCTACAAAACTGAGCCGTATAGATTTACTGCTCACTCTAACTTAGTCTCAGCTTTTATTTATGACCTTAAGGTCAATAAAATCCAGGTTAGTGCTGACCTGGTCATTCTCCTACTGTAAAACCCCATTGACGACTGATCATTTAAACCTGCCACGGTTCATTTGGAAAAGGGTTCTTAACTGTTGTGCACATCAGCAGATGTAATTTATCTATCCTCTTGACATTAATATATGCAAAAATGACTGCTGACATGCAGGGATTGATGATTTTATTGCAGTTTATGATTTTTAATGCCTTAAAAGAAATACACATATGACTTTCAAGGGAAAAAAAAGATGTGGTTTTACCAGTCACACTTTAGATCTGAATCAAATGTATTTAAATCAGAGAAGAAAATAAGTCACAGTATCTCTTGCAGAAAGCAACTTGGATTTATTTTCCTCCACCCTGGGCTGTCTCAAAACTATAATATATTGCGAATTGGATTTGACAGTGTTATTCCAGGAAAGTTTTAAAAGGGTAAACACAGAGCTGCATTTTAAAAGCTTTACTTTTAGAGATAGATTCAAACCAGTTTTACAGCACTTAAGGTGATTAGTTCACCCAGCTTGCATTGTTTTCCTCTGGGTCACATGTCCGCTCTCAACTCCATTTCAGATTCATTTCATAACCATAATAATATTGATTTTAAAACCTGGCCCGTGACAGACAACACAACAGGCTTTGTGATTTATTCAAATTGAAGAATCTTGTTTTTTCTTATTTTGTTGAATGCAATGAAGCTTCAGGTCTCTTTGAAAAAGTATATATATATATATATATATATATAGTTTTTGTTTTTTTCCTCCATTCACTCAGCATATTTTGTCATTTATCCCAGGAGGGACACGTCCTGCTTTCTTCATATTTTTACAAATAGCGTTAGTCACTAAAATCACTCCTTTGTTCATTTAGTAGGTCATTGTCCTAAAAAACCTTTGCAAAATAAACCAATTCCACCTACAGATTCAATAAACACAGTTATCTCAAAAAGACAACATGGACAAATACATTTATTTCCTTTAAAACAATTGAAATTCGGACAAAAATTTAGGGCATTTCCCTGATTAACATTTTCCATGCAGCTGAATATACAGTGTTGCAGGAGGTACAGTGTTTTTTTTAGTGTTTGTTTCTGGTGACGATGATTCAGCTGTGTGCTGCCAGTGGAAACGAACACCTGGTGGTGGTGGATGGCTGCTCAGAAACGTACTGCCATCCGTTGTGTCATTTCTGTTCAAACATCTGGGATTTGATTGAACTTGACTGGGTTTGTGCTTTCATTGTAAGAGTTGAGATATCTATCTGCAGAAAAAAAGTGAAGGTCTATGACTTAGTGCAATGTTTTGTGTATATTCAACGCAGAAGATATTCTGACGATAACAACATCTGAAAGAAACAGGTGTTGTGATGCCCAGGGGGCTTTAGAGGAAAATGAAGTTTCCTAAACTATAAATCTTCTGTGTTATAACGTTAACGTAAGTTTTACTGGGTGTAATAATGATATCAAAGTACGTATTGTATTGAATGATATATTAAATACAAGTAACTCAACACTGAATCAATTTAATAACTCCCTGCTTCAATGGACACAATGAATAATCGAAAGGACATAATGCTTGCAATTGTCTTTATTTAGCCTGCCAAGAGGAGGTGTTGAAACAACAATACAGTCCTCTAACAGAATAGTTTTGCATGGTGACAGTAATGATGTTTTAACATATCAATATTTACTGGACAAATAGTCCTACTTCTATTATCTTACACATAGAGCCCTAGGCTACAGTATTTATTTAGGCTACATAGCCTATCAATTTCAAAATGAACATTCATCATAGATTGCAATCAATTCGTCAATAACAAATGAGTTGCACTATAAATAAAATTCAAAGGATTCCTTGGAGATAAAACAAATGCTAAAAGAACTCAACAGAAAAATTCTTTCACCCTCAGACTTCTGGAGTTTTACAGTTTACTTAATTTTTACTCAATTTTAATTATTAGGCTACAAAAATTTATCTATGGACACTCCTAATTAAAAAAAGATCCGATTCAAGGGTGAAATTTAGGAATCACTTCTCACGGTCAACCAGGTGATTCTGTGTTATTATCCACAGCGCCCGCAGGGGGTGCTAATATTCCTCTGAAGCATTTTTCATATTTGAATATAGGCAATTTTCCTATCAAATGCAGGTTCTCCTGCCAGGCTTTCACATTACTTATGTGTGAAAATGAAAGGAAATATTTTCAGATGGTGATTTTAATGTATTTATTGTTCTTGATATATGAAACACATAGGCCAGATTTATTATAGTCAACTAAAACGAAAACTAAATCCATAAAACCAGCAATAATTGTTGTTACTTGCAATAACTGAAAATCTAAAAAATCAAAAAAATTCTAAGTAATAAAAACTATAACAGTATCTCAAAGATACCAAAATATAACATTGATGTACGCTACTTACATTAATATAAGACAAATAGTTTCATTTCATTAAGAGGATCCATGTTCCGCAGAATGTATTACAAAAGAAAAAGAAGTGTATTGATGCTCAATATACAGTCCAAATACTCACTAGAGAGCATAGAGAATAAATAAGCATTGTGATTCATTTCTCTCCACTTTTGTTTCAGTAACCATGAGCTTATTTCTGGCTGCTCTTTAAATACTGCATTATTAATTGCTGTGGGTTCAAGGACTGTGCCTGTTTTGTACACAAATAAAGAAAGTCTTAAAATGACCACACAGAGGTTAAAGCAGCCCAAAGGGGCTTTAAACAAAGTCCTAAAAGCCATTTAATCAAATACTTTTTTTATGACAAGAAAGCAAAGCCTATTTCTGAACTTGCAGCAGTGCGTCACAAATAAAATGTTGAATAAAGCAGACAAATGAAATCAACTTGATTTATATTACATTTTCTTTAATGTGCACAGCATTTTGTGAATTTACAGTAAAAGCAAGGAAAGAGAATTTCAGTTTTCATATAAAAATATGAATAAAAATACGATCTCATCTACAGAGGCAGACTCTTTGAAGCAAATAGATAGATATTAAGACAGCAGGAAGACAAAGAGGTGACCGAATCAAAGCAGGTAGACAAAAGGTGAGAGAAGTGAGCTTAATGTCAGTACAAAATTCTATATACCCCACATAAGCAGCAGCCTCTGATGCTGGAAATGTTAGTTTGCTGCCAGTCTTTGCCAGTGTGTGTGTGTGTGTGTCTGACAGTGAATAAACAGAAAAGCAGACAGTTTGTTTACGGGACGAAACTCCAAACCAAATGATGTCACTTCGTTCTGCAGAAATAACATTTAAAAAAAATGCAAAAAACAAATTCTTCATCTTCAAAGACTGCAAATAAAGTTTGAGTATATGTTAAGGCTGTGATAATGTGCTTAAAAAAGTTCAATCTTCACGACCTGCTGGAAGACCTCACTAGGTTGGTGTCCTATAGTTGCTAGCTTCATGTGACGTCTCTCTGGAAGTTGTAAAGACATTCTCTGCCACTCAAAAAGCTGTTGCCATGATGGTCGGTTTGAAGAGTTACATAGAGCCAGGAACAGTCTCTTTGTTAGTATATGCTGAGTTGGCAAAGGCTTCAGTGAGGGCACCTCTTTTGCCCTGTTGTTTGGGCCATCCACCATATTCAGTGGCAACATGCAGTGTGACGGGCAGTCTTGACATCAGCAGGGCCACGCCTACTTTTTTTTTCTCTAAAATTCGTTCAGTTTCCCCTGAGCCCTTGCCCAAAAACAAACATAAAACTTTTGGATTACATAAACCCCAGTGATGACACTAAAGGGTGATAGTACCCAAATGGAAGGATGAACATAGCAAAACTATTAGAATCTACTATATATTGTTTACACACCACAATGGAACTATTTCAGAACGACTAAGTGGATGTGTCAATGAACGAAAGCGCACAAAAAAAAACAAACAAAAGCAAAAAAAAAAAAAAAAAATTTACAGCCTTGTCCCAGCAGACAAATCTTAAAAGTATAGTTCACTCAAAAATGAAAATTCGGTCATTGTTTACTCAACCTCATATCTTTCCAAAAGCATATACCTATGATTTTTCTGTTGAATACAAAGTAGAAAGTTTGAGAAATATTTAATGTTAAATGTGCAGTCACGTTTACTGTTGTTCGGCAAAATTTCGCGGCTGAAATCCAGTTATTTCAATAGAAATATATATGATTGATTAGGAATTTCGCAAAAGATTTCTCCCCAACACAGTTTTCACAACAAATTCGAGTTGGTTGCGCAGATTTGCCGCATTGATCAACAGAAAGCTGCTTGGGTTGAAATTGCGCTAAGATTCATGCATTACAACACTATTGACAATAAATAGTGCATGCTTTTTGCGCATAGTTTTGCCGAAACTTCACAAAAACATGATCGCATCTTAAAAATTTAATTTGTATGTATTTTATACTTTTACATTTTATTTTAATTTATATTATATTTTATCATTTTTATTAATATTAGTGCTGTCAAACAATTAATCGCGATTAATCGTGTCCCAAAGTTTTTGTTTACATAATGTGTGTACTGTGTATATTTATTATGTATATATAAATACACAAACATACAGTATATATTTTGAAAATATTTACATGCATTTACATGTATATATTTATATTTGTATAATTTATATTATATATAAATATATTTAATATATAAACATAAATTTAAAAAAAAAAAATATATATATATATATATATATATATATATGTGCATGTGTGTGTATTTATATATACATAATAAATATACACAGTACACACACATATATAATGCGAACAAAAAACGTTTATTTTGGATGCGATTAATCGCGATTAATTGTTTGACAGCACTAATATATATTTTATATTATATATATATTATATATATCTATTTAATGATAGTGACTACTGTCAAGCTCCAAAAAGGACAAAAAACACCAAAACAAAAAAAAAAGCACCACTAAAGTACCATAAAAGTGGTCTATATGACTCACGCTCTATATTTCTTATCACATGACTTCGGTAGACTTTTGATAGAAAAATTGCGCACAAATCATATGGATCATTTTATGGTGGTTTCGGAGCGACGAACATGGAATGACATGATGGTAAGTAAATAATAACAGAATTTGCATTTTTGCATTAACTTCTCCTTTAAAAGTCAGGCTGAAACGGTATTCCTACGGTGATAAATGCTAACAAATTACAAAAATTAGCACGTTTAACATACATCCCCTATACCCCATGGACTCCAAAGCTGAGAGAAAACAAAACTCATGGACAGAACAGAAACGGAGAGGAGAGTCTTATCTAAGGGCCACCTAAATACAGTGCAACCCTCCATCTCTGTTCACTTTTTCTTTGCCCTCTTTTTTAAAGAGGTTACGTTTGTTTTATCTTCCTGCATCGGACATTGGCTTCCATTCCCCCGCCCCACCCAATCCCTCTGGCTCTTTTCCGTCTCCCTGTCCTTACACCACCTTGGTGGTGGTGACCCGGACGCTGCTGAAGCACTTTCCCATGGCTTCGAAGAGTGGGTCGCAGAAGGTGTGCACACAGATGGAGTAGACTCGACTGACACAGTGGATCTCGATTAGGTAGCTCTTCACGCAAGGCACCACCGCCCAGATATGGATGAAGGAGAGGATGGCGAAGAAGATGCCCCATACCAGAGCGAGCGGGATGCCCACCAGGGCCGTCAGCAGCCTGTAGCACCAGTATTTGGTTACTGTGAAGGTGGTGAAGCTCGCTTTCCACACGCCGTCAAAGCTGTAGGTGCCAGCAGGCTCAGCGATCACGTCCTCAAAGTCCACCTGGAGATGAAAGGGATTTCAGGATTATATCATTTTGTATCGGAATTGTACAATTTTGGATTGGTATAATCAAAATCAAACAATTTTATTTTACAATTATCCCATATTTCATTAACATGATCAAAACTTTTTCCAAAAATTCTCAATTTACTGCAAGTCTTCTGCCTTCTGGTGGATTATCCATAATATTCAGTTAGTATAACGACTTTTAATAATATTTCAAAAATATCTGCCTCTTTGCCACCATACAGGTATTTTTGCTCAGGAATCTTTGCTTATTCAAGAATAACTTTTGAATTATTATTGATATTTCAAAATATATTAAATAATGAATATTTCATACATTATTTACAGAAAGAAATGCTAAAAATGTATCAAATATTATACAGCAGGTATTAAAGGTAGGCCTATATTTATTTCAGTAATTTTTGTAATGCATTTCATGATGTGTTACGCTCACCACAATTAATTTAAATGTAATATATATATATATATATATATATATATATATATATATATATATATATAATAAAGTTATATAACTGCAGACATTAAACTGCATTTATTTTATTTATAATTTATAATTTATTTTTAAATTATTATATTTTATTTAGCATTTTCTATATTATTGTTTATAATCTTTATAATCTATTATTTATAATCTATCTATCTATCTATCTATCTATCTATCTATCTATCTATCTATCTCTAAAGAATTATTATCAATAATAATTCAAAAGTTATTCTATATAAAATTATAATACTTATTTAATATGTAATATATATTAATATACATTTAATATATAATATTATAAAAAAGTTATATAACTGCAGACATATAACTGCATTTATATTATGTACATTATTTAAAATATTTATAACTGATTATATTAATATATAATAATTATAATTTATTTCGATTTTAAATTATTATATTTTATTTATAATTTTTATATCTATCTATCTATCTATCTATCTATCTATCTATCTATCTATCTCTAAATACCTAAATATATATATATATATATATATATATATATATATATATATATATAATTATTTAATATGTAACATATAATATATATTTAATACATAAATTATTATATTTTATTTATAATTTTCTATATTGTTGTTTATAATCTTTATATCTACCTATCATCTCTAAATATCTAAATACATACAAATATATAAAATTAAATAGATATAAAATAGATCATTTTAGTCATTACTGAAATGCATTTCATAATGTGTTATGCCAACTACAATTAAATTAAAAAATTAAAAATAAAATGAAAATATTTAAATATAAATCTATTAAGATATATTAAAAATATACACATGTATATATTTGTGTATGATCTTATATAATCCGTCCATTCATTCTCCAAACCATAGGGTCATGGGGATACTGAAGCCCATTAATTTTATTATTATTATTTTTTTAAATTTAGATAGAATTTTTTGTGATCCATAAATGAACAAAAACTGCAGTATTTCTTAGGTTCTCATCCATATCAAGTGGCCTGACATTAAGAAAAACAGCATGACTCTTCCTCCTCCCTCCAGCCATCTCCACATTCCTCACAGACAGCATCTTTACATTGTCCAGCAGCCTGCTCTGCCTCATTCAGACTGGTACCACCTGGTTCATGCCCAAGTCACCTTGCTCTAAACCTCCTGTATCAACCGCAGACTGGATCAGATAGTGCCTGACACCAAACACTAACATTTAGAACAGACGTGTATATAAATCTCATTTAATAAGCCCTGCAAAGCTTGGTTTAGATGTTCCTAGAGCTGGCAAACCTCACACCATCACAGTACAGCAGTACACTTGCTTTTAAATGCAGATGTGTTTATTTCAGTTGTGACACTTTTGATTATACAGGGGAAAAGCACACACAAACACACCCTGTCCTTCACAGTCACACCTCAAAGACAAGATTAAGCTAATATTTATTTAACAACTCCTTTTTGAGCAAGCTATATAGCTGAATTTCATCTAATAAAAAGACAGCAGTGTTGTTTTCGGTGATCTATCAACTGATTGTCCCTGAAATTTGAATTTTTTCCTTCTTAAAAGACCAGTTTGGGCTTTTTATGCTAGTTTAAACAATATAGTCTCATTGTTCACTAGGAAAAAATGCTGTTTAACTAGCACAATCTATCTAATAAAGCTGGTTTACCAATAAAGGCTTGCTGGTTAAGTTAGTTAAGAAGCCTTAAAGGCTATCTGGACAAAAAGGTAGAGCATTTTAGAGAAAATTGAAGTTCCTGCAAGAGTAAAATGATAAATTATTACTTGTCCAAGGGCTTGAAACCATCATGGCTCAAGCTGGCAAAGAAACGCTAAATTATACAGTCTTATATAAGCCCGTCCTCCCCGTTCATTTATCTACAGTATATCCCAACTGGCCAGACACATAGTTTCCATTACTTGAATTTTACATCCATGACTTTCAACAAAGTTAAAATAAACAGTTCTTGAGCTGACTGCACAGTGTTGTCTGATAACACCCTCACTGTACTGACAGAAGTATCAACTTGCGTTCTTCAAATCTGGGGGCTTGTGATTATATGACCTGTCCACATAGATCATAAATCACCAGTGTGCAGTGCACAGTTAATGGAGGAGTACAAGTGCCACTTAAAAATTAAATATTTAAGACATATTTAAAACTGTTTATTTAATAATGTCCAAAAATGCAATAAAACAAATATATATAATTACTACACCAAATAATAAATCAATAAATGAGTACAAATAAAAATTGAAATAAATATATTACTTTTCAAACTGACAAATAAATTGTCGTGTTTAAGAATAAAAAATGAAAATGAAAATTGAAAATAAAAATAAAAAATGTAAATAAATAAATCATATTTAAAAATTTAACAATAAAATAAAAAAAATGTAAATAAAAACAATAAAATAAAATAAGAATGTAAATAAAAAAACACTTTTCAAACTGACAAATAAACGGTCATATTTAAAAATGAAAAATTTGAATGAAAATTAAAAATAAAAATGTAAATAAAAAAATCATATTTAAAAATACAACTATATTTAACAATAAAATAAAAAACCTATAAAATAGAATAAGAAAAAAATTAAAATGTAAATAAATAAATCACTTTTCAAACTGACAAATAAGTTGTCATATTTAAAAAAAACAAAACAATTACATGAAAAATGAAAAAACGAATGAATGAAAATGTAAAAGAAATATAAAAAATGTAAATAAATAAATCATATTTAAAAATGCAACTATATTTAACAATAAAATTAAAAAAATATGAAAGAGTAAGATAAAATAAAAATGTAAATAAATAAATCACTTTTTTAAACTGACAAATAAATAGACATGTTTAAAACAGCTTAATTAGTATTTAAAGATGGAGTTATATTTAAAAAATTAATAAATAAAGTAATAAATAAATCACTTTTCAAATTGACAAACACAATAAAAACTGTTTATTTAAATAAAATAAAATTAAATACAGCTATTTTTAACAATAAATAAAATAAAGTAAAATAAAAGTGTAAATTAATAAATCATATTTAAAAATGCAGGTATATTTAAAAATAAAATTTATATATATATATATATATATATATATATATTGTGTGTGTGTGTATATATATATATATATATATATATATATATATATATATATATATATATATATATATAACATAGAATAGGAAAGTAAATAAATCACTTTTCAAACTGATAAATAAATAAATAGATTATATTTAAAAATGTTTATTTAATGTTATGTTTTATAATAAAATAAAATAAAATACAGAGTTCATTATCTTATTTTTAAATAGTCCTCCATATACAGTACACATCAAAATATTGCACTTGGACAGACAAAAGTTGCTTAAAATAATGCCATTGTTAAGGATCCACAACGGTTTTAAATTAAAAAACAATTCTAGCTACCTTGTTTATTTTTTTTCTCAATCCTCAATCACCATGGCAACAGTCTGTGACTCATTTCAAATCGTAACTTCATATGCACTGACTAAAAAAAAACCACCAAAGCCTTATTACTCTAACTGTATTCGCTCTGGAAAGTTTTCCTCTATTGGTCAGCCAGAAATTACAGCAGCTGTACAAAAACGACATACTGCAAGTATAATGTCACCCTACGTGGGGGTCGTCTCGTCATGTGGCCCGGCCCTAGACTGTGCTCTGACCGCATTCCCACGTGGAACCCTGCTCCAGCGTGCTATTAAAAGAATGCACTTTTATGAGAGGAAAATATTCTGTTTCAAGAGAAAGCTAAGCATGTGTTTCTGCACACAAGGGCCTTTGATGTGGATGTCTGTGGGAGTGCGTTTGGACCATGAGTGCACCATGATCCAGAGGAACGCCCCGTGTGTGTGTGTGTGTGTGTGTGTATGGAGAATTTGTGAAAAAGGAGATGGGAATTCCCTGCTACGCTCTCCTACGCAAGACCACTGCGAGCGCTCAACCCCTTTTAAGGACGAAAATAAAAGGACTGTGTGCGCAAAACGAGTTCGACTTGTGACATCAATCCTTAACAAACATCAAATTATAAGCAGAAAACTTGCTTTCAGTGTCCTCTGGATTCAATTTTCAGTCAAATCATGAGGAGCATTCAGTTGCATGTGTCCTCAGGGATGTGACTCAGTGTCATGTTGAAGAGGGAGGGAGAAAGTTGTGGAATAAAAGGGATGGAAAAAGGGCGGAGATGGATGCAAGGGGATCGTTTTTGAAAGCTGAGTGTATTTCTATATCATCAGGTGACCTGTTGACTTTTGTGTCTGAGAAAGTTGCAATGCAAGGAATCGCCCCACGCCCAGGAAAATTTTCACTAAGAATGTTAGGTGTGCAGCCTTTGCTCAAAAACAGGAAACTCTTAATATTTCCTCTATAAAAAAGACCTTACTTTGACAGCTTGTCACTGCATGGAAGTTACCAATGCAACACGTCCTTCAAAATTACTGCATGTAGGATTTCACAAACTCGTGCCACAGTCCCAGCATTTCACATTGTGAAGACAGCTGCTCCAGTGATAATTGCTTCCACCCTGTTGGGAAATCCAACTTAGGTTTCTAGCTGGTCTAAGATGGTTGACCAGCTACGCTGCTCTAAAATCGCCAGCAGGCACCAGACGTCTATGTAACGTCAGGTTGACGTTGGACATGACGTCGGACAGACGTTGCATTTTGGTTGAAAATGAAAATCGGGTTGACGTCAATTTGACGTTGACTTAACATTGGATTTTGGTTGCACAACCTAAAAACAACAAAATCTCAATGTCAGCTGACGTCGGTATTGGACATCAATTTAACATTGACATTAGACATTTAATTTACATTGAATTTTGGTCACCCGACGTCGCAACCAAAATTTAACCAATTATCAATGTCTTATGACGTTGTGTGCCCGCTGGGACCAGTTTGACCAGCTGGTTCAAGATGGTTTATGACGTTGTACCAGCTAAAGCAGGGACTCCAGCACTTCAGAATCCAATAGGGACCACGTGAGAGCAGATGCAAGTGTGTTTAAGGATGATTATGATTCAAAAGAACTTGAAACCGCCATTGTATCGGTTTTCAAAGACAGCTGCTGCTTGCAATAATTGTTTCCAGTGCCACTGTGACAAACTGACCCCTGACTCACCACTTAGGTTATGAAGCCAAACTTTCTGTTGAGTTATAATGCAAAACTATTAGGATTTTTTTTAGCAGTATGCATAAATTGTAATGTTCTCCGAACATGTTTTTTTAATATTTATTATAACAATACATAACATTATAATATGTATATAATAATAATTACATTTTGTAATTTGTATAAAATACAATATATATTAAAACACTTACGTGTAAAAAGTCGTGTGCACTTGTTTCATATACTATTCCATGCACTTATACATACAACGTTTCGTCCATTTCTAAGTGATTTGACAAGGAAGAAAAAGTTGCATAAAGCAGAAAAAGTTCGTTGAGTGACTTACCTTCACCACATCGTCATTTAAATGCTTTGGGTCCCGGTTGACCAGGTCAATTTCCTTGGTGTGGACATCCTGGAGTGTCTTTTCGTTGATGCTGTCGTTATCCATTTCTTTATTATTTGGTTTGTAAATGTTCCCCTGTTTCCTGATGAACGGTGAGTGAGCGTAGTCCTGCGGTTCCAAAGAAAACAGAAAATGAAGTTCATGAGCGTGGAGGGGAGACTGGGGCGTAACTCAGCACTGCCCTGGCATGGGATGGTTTTAAGCGGATAGAAATGAAGCACCACACCCCTCTGGAACACAGAGGAGCGACCCGCCGCACGAGGGCACCATTTTACCTATGTGTGTGCGTCTTAATCCGCAGGAGAAATATATATAAAATACACTCACAATTTAAAACATTAACCTGTTAGGACGTGTTTAAAATATATCAGTTATTCAGAACTAATAAAAATCGTTCTTAACCGCATTGCGCTTCGATAATATAGGCTACATTATTTTAGATTAGTGAACAATTCATATTTTAGCTAATATTATTATTCCTTGAAGCTGAGTTTGCGAAAGTGTGCATAAAGTGAACAAAGGAGGGAGAAGTGCGGCTTGTCGTGCCAGAAAAAGATAAGACCTCAAATTAGTCAGTAGTAAAGCAAGTGCCAAAACACCACCTTCATGTGTTGATAAACCCCTAAAAGTGTTTGAGTGATAAGTAGCCAACTTACCTAAAGGTTTGTTGCATTAATGACTCAATAAAGCCTGGACTGACATAAAAAATCCAAGATTTCTGGAGTAAAATAGGTGTCATTCTTACCTCTTCAGGTGCCCCGTCCTTGTATCCGCTAGTCATGCTGTCCCGCGCCTGAAGTGCGTTCAGATGAGTGTGTGTGAAACAAGACAATCAGTGGAGAGGAAGCAGTGTGGGAGGCGTGGGGATACTGCTTACAGTGGGGAGTCCTTTCCTTTAAAACAGCCCTCTTTTCTGCATACTAAAGTCCAATAAAGCTTTTATCTCCTGAGTCGTGTTTTATCTCTCCTGAAGTCTCTCATGGCATAAAGTGGGAGTTCCTCTCTCAGTCACTGAGGACTAGCTGTGTGTTCAATGAATGAGACTGAAACCATCCATTAGCCTGCCACTCATAGAACTACGCAGTATTAGTGGTTGGATATTTTGACGTGATTTTTCCCAAATGGGAGGCATTTTTGGGCACTGTACCAACTTCTCCTGAACCAATCCCATGTACATTATCAGAAACATCCACTCGTTTTTTCATTAGCACTATTCTCCAGGTTACTGTATGGTAAACTCATCACAATTATAAAGTAACAATATGGAGGATTGAACAAATTAGTAGTTTAGTGACCAAAATTAAATGTTCAACAAATTCACTCCAGCAGCCACCCTAATATCTTACAGCTCTATGAGGTGCATCTTGAAATGGTTTTCAAACAGTATTAAGTATGCTGAACACTTATTGGCTGCTTTTCTAGTCCAACTTAACCAAGGAGAGTTTTAGTTCTGTATGTAAATTCATACATGACTTGAGGAGTATAAACCAGAAATGTGACTATTCTAAGATCGGTTTGCATACCGAAATGTACCTCAAGGCAAGACTTGCACTAGTTTGGAATGCTTTCAGTAACAATAACGCTGCAGTTTTATGTTCTTGTTTTTTTTTTCATATTTGTCAAACTTTACTATCATTTAATTTGCTTATCTACATCTTTACTTGCATTTACTGTACCTAACAAGTATTTGTGTATCTAGGTCAGGTCCTGGCAAAAATGAGGGATTTGACAGTCAATGCAAAATATGCAAAAAAAAAACTACAACAGTGGTAAGGTCACTGTAGCTCAGGTAAAAAGCAATGCTTTTTTATAGTAAACCTACTGTTCTACAAAGTCAAAATGCATAATGAAACATTTGATAAAATCTAACTGTTAAGACTCAGTAGAACACTTAGATCCTTCTACAAAAACATACTTTTCTTTATGCGGGTACACCGTTATCCTCGGGCATATCTGCTGCGCTGAACATGTCACCTGGAGGATTTTTCTCTTTGCACAAGATGTTAGAAAATCTTGTCAGGTTAACATTCCATGTGCCACACATTGATCTCCATGGTATAGTCTCTCAGCAAAGAAAACAATCCATCCTTTAACTTCCAAAAATAATTTTATTTGCTGAACTGAGAGACATTTAGTTCTGTCTTTCATAAGCTGAGCTGTGTTCAGCATGTTTGCTACATGACATCATTCAACAGGGGTAAGGAAACGGCACCTGAGCCTCTAATGTTCCATTGCACAGTCAAATAGTCCATTTACTCCACAGAGCCACTAACAAAGCACAATCAATGGCAAACAGCATGCCAAATGTGGCTTTGCACGTCAAACTAATCACCATTTGGGCGCTTTTTTATCATTATAAAAAGAAGTCATTAATACAGAAGAAAACGCGATTTATGTGTATAGAAATGCTCTTTATAGCCTAACAGGAATGTACCTAAAAACCATAAATAGTTTGTACACTGAAATGCCATCAAATCATTTAATTTACTCTTCTTGATAAATCATCTCCAAACAATATAAATATTAACTCAGAAATCGCACAACACTACAGCCCTATTGGAAGTAGTTGGTTAATTTTTTCCTTACAAGCACATCATGCGCTTATTGCAATATTATATATCATGTAGTAGCACAATATCTTATCCTTAAAAGAATAGTTCATCCTTAAATGAACATTTGCTGACAATATATTCAATCGAAGATGTAGGTGAGTTTCTTCTTCAGAGCAAATTCTGCGAAATTTAGCATTACTAAACTTGCTCACCAATGGATCCTCTGCAGTGAATGGGTGCCGTCAGAATGACAATCCAAACAGCTGATAAAAACATCACAATAATCCACTAAACTTAAGTCCTTCGATTAACATTTTGGAAAGCAAAAAGCTGTGTGTTTGTAATAAACAAGTCTATCATTTTTTCACTGAAGAAGCAATATGGATTATGGACTCAGTTTGAAGGTAAAAACGTCTTAATGACGACTTTGTTTATTACAAACACAGCTTTTCACTTCACAAGACATTAATTGATGGACTGGAGTGGTGTGGATTACTTGTGGATTATTGTGATGTTTTTATCAGCTGTTTGGACTTTCATTCTGACGGCACCCATTCACTGCAGAGGATCCATTGGTGAGCAAGTGATGTACAGGTAATGCTAAATTTCTCCAAATCAGTCCGATGAAGAAACAAACTCATCTACATCTTGGATGGCCTGAGGGTGATTTCATTTTCAGCAAATATTCATTTTTGGGTGAACTATTCCTTTAAGGCTAAAATCTCAATCATTACATTATAATCTCAGAAAAGTCTTGCATTATATATAATACAAAAGCTTAATTAGACTTACATAACAGTACTGAAAAAGCATGTCAGCACTGACGCCGCACCATTACAAGGCTGGCGTGTCAGTGCCGAAGCAACGGAATGAATATTGCAATTGTGCATTGAAATGAAAGAAAAGTACTTTCTGTTCTCTCTGATCCTTCAGCTAATAACCCTCCAAAAGGAGGCCAAAAGCACATGACAAAGAGATTCTGCAACACTTCTATGCGGAGTTAGATTTGCTCAGTTTTGCACAGTCTTGACATTGATGGACGACAAGCATCGTCCAATGCTGAAGAAGAATGGCCTTATGAACATGTCCATCAGGCTGGTCCAGATCACGTGGATGGAGGGCAGTGTCATCATGCAGCCCTGGATCACTGGCATCACCACCCTGCAGAGGGAAAACAGCTCATCATCATGTGTGCTGATATATAAGACTTACATAACAATCATATCAAGGTGAAATTGTTCCTCTCTCTTTGTTCTGGGGTTAAAATATAGCCTGGAATGTGTGTGAAGTATTAGCCTTCAAATCAGATGGTTCCAATAATCACCACCTTTGATATTGTTAACAGTCAGCACATATGCAAGATCTGTCAGTCAGCGTGACTGGCCCATAATGAACTTAACAAGCATCATTCATGTCTGTAACACCTCACATTTGCAAAATCATTTTAGCACGTTGCAATGCAATTGCTTAGATGGCTAGATTCAGATGTAAAAACATCCCATTCCCAAGTCTTTATGATAATTATTACTTGCTTTTTTCATTTGCTTTAGCATTTACCAGGATACAATTCTAAATACAGACATTTAGTGTAGTAGAAAACACATCTGTCTTCAACAAGCCACAGAATTTGTCTCTCGGTATAGCACCTTAGACTTGCAATATTCACCAAGTAGACTTCTCTTCTCCTTTTGAGCTACACTGACATCTTGACATTAGATCTTATCTAGCTAATTTGTCAGGACTGCTCATTCCTTAGCTAATGGGGTCACTCTGCTACTGCAAGGTTGTTGAGTTTACAAACATCCACAATATTTCAACCTGACCCTGAAAGTGCTCTTGATCTAAACTAAACAAGGGTCAAGCACCAAGATTCTGCTTGCATGTGTCAAACCGCTAAGAGGCCGGAGAAAAACACTAGAATGCTAACAATCCAGTGCTAGTTATTTGTGGATTTTTCCACCGTGGAAATGCAGGCCCACCTGTGCGCTACGAAACCAATATGCAAGACTTTCTCTGTGGTATTTAAATGCCAGTCTTTATCTAAGTGGGCATTGGCCAAGGCAAATATTCTGCAATTGGGCTGTGGAAAACACAACAGAGAGCCAACAGCCTTCCCCAACAAGAAGCCTTTTCATACCAAATATGTATACAGCTGAGGATCCCGAAAACAATCCCTGCAATGAATGCCATGGGAATGGCCAGAAACGTTGTGAGGATCCGGTAGAAGATGAATTTCACCAGCTCGAACACAGCATGACTGCCGATCCACACTCTGTCAAAGCTGTGCGTGGAGATGGGCTCAGCAATGATGTCTTCAAAACCAACCTGTGGAATCAAATGCAAAATGAACAAATCAATCGTAAACAAACTCTTTAGACTATCAAATTAGCCAAGAGAGTAACTACCAAATTTAGATTAGAGCTACACACCCTTAAAGTCCAATAACGTGTTTTATTTATTCTTTATTTTTATAATTCTTTGTTTCTTTTGAACAAGAAACACATTAACCAGACAATTTAGTCTGAAATTTAAGTTATTAATATTAACATATCTGCAGCTGAATCACACCTGTGCTGATATTCAGTACAACAGTCTTGTGTGTGATGTTAAGTTTTTTATTTATTGTATTTTGTATTTTGGAATAAGAGAGATTATTATCGCGCATGTGCAATTACACTATTCAAATAAGACAGACTCACTCCGAAAATGCATTAATAATGCACGTGAATTGCAGTGCGCGAAGTTACTTCTCATCATAACTAATATGAGCACGTTGTTAGCGCGTATATCACTCATGTTTAGTCAGTTTTAGACGTAGGTATTTACAAATAAATTATAGTATGTAAGTGATAACAGATAAGTTTCGTGTTGTCACCTACCTTTAGGTGCGCGTTAATATCTTTAGGATCTCTGTCAGGGACCTCTGAATACACGTTCGGGTTTTTTCCAAGTATAGGTTCAATCGATCTGTTGAATTCATCCTCATCCATTATGACACTGGTTTCCATTTTTTCTTTTTCAAGTCCCATTTTTTTTGGAGTTGCGCGGCGCGCACTGCTGTGTGTTGCGCCTGCTGTACGCACACTGTGCGCTCAGAGCAGGACGCGTCCACGCCCCTCACGCGCAGACAAAACACACAACTGCAGTCAATTCACTGCTCCAAACAAATGTGGACCAACGATAAGAAACATTTCAGGGATAAATCCCTATCTAGCCGTACTTATCTCGACAACTGTTTATTGAAACAGAACTCAAGGAATGTTATCAGATTGTTATTGTTATTTCCTCTATAGACTATGGCGTCAACTTTAGAGGATTCAGATATTTTTCTCAGGGGTTTCCTCACATTTTACACATTCATTCATTAGTTTATTAATTTAAAATGTTAAAATTTGTAAAATTTAAAGCTATAGCTATAAATGTTGATCTTCCACAGTCAGTTGATTGCTTTTCATGAATCATTAAGCTTCACTGGCTTCTTTGAGGAGTGTTTTTTTTTCTTTTTTTACTATAAAAAGAAGATTCTTTACACAGTAATGGTTCTATTTAGAACCAAGTAGTTCTGAAGAATCCTTTTATGTTGAAATGGTTCTTTGTGTTTGAGCTTAGGCTTCTTTATTCTCGCTTTTTTGTATTTTTAAATCTGTAACTTTCAAAATTCCTACAAATAAATTGAATTTATTATCCATATTGTTAGAGTTTTCAATTATTACTTGGGTTTAAACATAAACAGTGAGGGTTTTGTATTTCTTAGAACCATTACTACTTGAGAAGGCAGCTTTTTTAATATTTTGGACACAGTCGATGACTGTTAGTAGATAATTTGCCTGTCTTAACTTCAGACAATAGGCTACTCTGCTACAGTGATGGTCTTTGCCTTCCTATTTGACTTTTTAAAGGGACAGTTCACCCAAAAAGGAAAATGTTGTCATTAACTTCTCATTAACTTCCTTTGTGTAAAAAGCGAGGGTGATGCAATTGCCTTATATCATAATGGGAAAAAAGCCTCGTTAAAATAATTGCATTCTTGAAAAGAATACCTTAATAATAGTTTAGCATAATCTTTTATTATTTTTTCTTAGGTAAAATAATATTAAACATTTTATATTAAAAATCTTAAAATAATAAAAAATTATTGTTTTTTTTAAAAACTTTAATTTTATTTTATTTTTTTACTTTTTCCTAAATTAACATTTAAAAAAAATTAAAATACATTTTAAAACTTTTTTATTATATATATATATATATATATATATATATATATATATATATATATATATATATATAAAACATATATATGTACACCACTGGTGATTTTTCATGAATCAGCTTTTCTTTCTGTGGAACGCCAAAGAAGACGTTTAGCAAAATGTCCAAGCTGTTCTTTTCCACAATGAAAGTGGATGGTGACCAGCCTGGTCATTCTGCTAAACATCTTTTCTTGAATAGCACTGTAGATTTTATAATTCTTACCAAATGACTGAATATAATGTTGATCTCTATAACTAGAGAGAATGAAGGGAGTTCCACTGGAGCTGATACACACGTAAACAACAAACTCATTGTGTTGTCGGGAGGAAAAAGGGGAGAGGCCGCAGCGGCTCATGACAGCGGAGCAAAAGCACAACAGTGGGAGTGAAAAGCACATTCTACCCACGAGGACATGCACAATACAGGCCATAATCCCTATGGATAAACACACAGCTGATTTCCAACAGCAAAGCAAAGGTGCCAAGACCTTTCCCTTTGCGTGCTTTTTTTTGAAGTGGTGATCAAACATTGTAAGCATCATGAACGGCCACTATGATCTCTAGTTTGATGTGGGTGCACTATATATTTTTTTCTCTGAATCAAATTGTGAAACAGAGCAATCAGACTTCACTGCTAAACTATTCATTGAAGATATTCAAGTACTAGAATCTGTGATGAAGGGTTTAGCAGGCAAGTCTGACTGATCTATTCTGGTGCAATCTTTTACCGTCATAATAACTTAAGTTCGCAAGTTCAACAGTCTTTCCCTCAAGGATACAGGACCTACCCAACAAGCTACTGGAAGCAAAGTAATAAAACCAATATATGTCATTTTCATGACAACTGAGCAGGTGAATGACAGCTGCCTTTGTAAGACTGAGCAACATCTCAAAAATTATAATTAGCTATTGCTAGCAAACCAAGTAAAGCCATTAATACACAAGTACTTTCCCCAAGGTATGTTGTGCATTACAATTTGTAGGCAGTAAGTGTCGGAAATAAATTCATTTTGTTATTTTTGAGGGGAGCATAAAGTCAGGAATGTCAAGGTGATACAACTGCCCTGATATCATAATGAAAAAGCATTACATTATTAAAAAGAAAAATTAATTAGTCAATCTTTTACTTTTACGTAAAAAAAAAAAAAAAAAAAAAAAAAAAAAAATATATATATATATATATATATATATATATATATATATATATATATATAAAATATTATTATATATTAACTAAAACATTAAAAAAATATTCTAACAAAAATATGTAATTGCTTATATATATATATATATAAAAAAAAAACCTTTGTTGAGCCAAATCTAAGTCATGTGATGCACCCAACATGTAGGGGAAAATAAATAAATAAATAAATAAACTAAAGGAAATATCATAGCTAGACCCTATAGATCCTCATGACTGTGTTTCTGATTCAATAAGTCTCTTAAATATCACATAATTTGATGTTTTAATAACAAGGCAATTTTAGTTCACATAGTAAAATGTCATGTGGTGCAACTCTCCAAAAAATGTTATATTATAAATATATGAAATAATGCTTAAGATGTGTACACTCACATATACTCAGGTTGTAAGGAAAACTCTTCATCCTATGGCATAAACAGTGATGGTGATTCTTGATGAATTAACCAAAGGTCACATTCCATTTGGTGCTGTGATCTAATTCTACCTGCAGAAAAACAATGATACGAGCACAATGATATCAGATGGGACTTCCTGACAGTCACCTCATCTGCTAAAGCTCTCATCTCTGTGAATACTGGCACATTATAATAAACCGTGACATGCAGTAATCGTGAGAATCAGCCTATAGCAATCCTACTCTGTTGTCATCACCTTGCAGGTCTGGGACTTCACATTTTCACAAGCATTAGAGTACAATTACATGGTACAAATATTACAGAAAAAAAATATTATTGGCCATTACTTGTAGAGTGCATATGTATATGAGCCATTCTACAGAATTTGTCCAAAGTCAAAGTTGGAAACACCTTGAAAAAAATTTCTTTTTCCAAAAAATTTGTATGTATGCAAATTGTATAATATCCAAGATGCACATTTCTAGTAATTGTGCAGTTAATTCTCATATTGTATTTTCAGAAAGTTTTGGAATATTTGTCCTCTCCCCAAATTTGTCTCTACCGAAACACAGTAATGATAATTTAATTAGAAGGGTTATATTGACCTATTAAAATTTTGCTTACACCTACATTGTAATTTTTTTGTTTTGCTATTTTATTAACATTTTTTCAGAGGTAAATCAATAACAATTACATTTAACAATATTTCAAGTGTAATTTATGAGATTTGTTGTATTTTGAATCCATTTATTTTTTATTTTTTGTAAAAGGCAGAAAGTTGATCAAAGTTAAGGATTCATTAGTTTGAAAATACAATGAACCAAAAACTATCATAAAATATTAGTTAATAATTCAGTATACTTAATTTTTGACAAAATATCCCATGTTTCGGTAGTGACAACACATTTTCAGTAGTGACAGTAATGCTTTGGTAGCAACCACATCACATTACAGAATTTTAAATTGCATACTAAAACACTACTAAAACATACTAAAAAACAAAAAATTTGCATAACTGTACTAAAACTTTACTTTAGTTATTTCCCCTAAATAAAGGATTACTTTTTCCCTTTTATCACTACCGAAACAATGATGACATGTTTCGGTCGTGACTGTTTCAGTAGTGGCAATTTTATGGGATAACACCAAAAAAACAAACAAAAAAAAAAACTAAGATGTCACTACCGAAACTCCACCAAATGGTTCAGTAGTGACTGTTTTGGTAGTGACAATTTTAGATACTTTTGAACGTAGCTCAAAGATGCTAATCAGCACATGGTTAGCTAGCACAGTTCTGAACAGGGGTACACATATAAAAACTAAATGTTATGGAATAACTCCCAAAAAATTGTGCTCAATTGTAGAAAAAAGGTGTTCGGTAGTAACGTTCCTTAAAGGAGTAGTTCACTTTCAGAACAAAAATTTACAGATAATGTACTCACCCCCTTGTCATCCAAGATGTTCATGTCTTTCTTTCTTCAGTCGTAAAGAAATTATGTTTTTTTGAGGAAAACATTTCAGCATTTCTCTCCATAAAATGGACTTCTATGGTGCCCCCGAGTTTGAACTTCCAAAATGCAGTTTAAATGCAGCTTCAAAGAGCTCTAAACAATCTCAGCTGAGGAAGAAGGGTCTTATCTAGCGAAACGATTGGTTATTTTCTAAAAAATTTTTTTATAATTTATATACTTTTTAACCTCAAACGCTCATCTTGTCTAGCTCTGCGTGAACTCTGTGTTTTCCAGTTCAAGACAGTTAGGGTAGGTCTAAAAACTCTCATTTTCTCCTCCAACTTCAAAATCATCCTACATCGCTGCAGAAGTACTGACCCATTGTTTACAAAGTGAACACGCAAAGAAGGACAAACGCCCAAACAAAAAAGGTAAAACTGCGATGTAGGATGATTTCGAAGGTGGAGGAGAAAATGAGATGGGAGTTTTTCGACATACCCTAACTGTCTTGAACCGGAAAACACAGAGTTCATGCAGAGCTAGACAAGACGAGCGTTTGAAGTTAAAAAATATATAAATTGTAATTTTTTTTAGAAAATAACCGATCGTTTAACTAGGTAAGACCCTTCTTCATTGGCTGGGATCGTTTAGAGCCCTTTGAAGCTGCATTTAAACTGCATTTTGGAAGTTCAAACTCGGGGGCAACATAGAAGTCCATTATATGGAGAGAAATGTTTTCCTCAAAAAACATAATTTCTTTACGACTGAAGAAAGAAAGACATGAACATCTTGGATGACAAGGGGGTGAGTACATTATCTGTAAATTTTTGTTCTGAAAGTGAACTACACCTTTAAAGTTACACACATATTTTTCAGACTTTTGAACACATTTACCTCAAAATTATTGGGCCTATCTATTCACCATGTAGCTATGAGAGAGAGTGACACAAATATTTCCTGATCATAAATTTAGGGGTGTTGTTAAAATCTCAGCCAATGGACCAAAACATACACTGTTTCGGTAGTGACCTGAAAAATGTGGGACACTTTTTTTTTTCTTTTTTTTTTACATAAAGTTTCATAATTTACAAAGAAAAAATAAATTTTTTTTTGAACTTCACTTTTTTAAAGAATCAAAAAGATACTTTTAAAAACAACAATGAAAGAAAATACAAAAATTCTTTCAATATCATTTTCATAAGTTGAAATTTAGGGGTTAGGGTTCGGGATAGCCACCTCCCAATTGAAAGTACCCAGTAAATTATGATTTTATATATATTAAGCTTACTAATATTTTAAATGTTATTGTGGGTTTCAATAGATAATAGAAGGATCTTAGTAAACATCTAAGATTTGAATACTTAATTGTTTTTAAATGTGTTTTTTGGTTGTGGGACAGCAGTTTGGACCAGTTCTGTAGAATGGCCCATATATGAGTATATGGTTAACTGAGGCCGTTTTGCCTTTCTTGTACCAGACTGCTATTTTGTTCTGGGGTAAAGGTCTAACGAGCTCACTGACAGGGAATTGGCAAACAAAACAGAAGATTTCAATTACAGGCTTCAGCAGAAGGAAAAAAAAGTTCGGGAACGGCACGCGCTTTACATCATAGCACTGATGAAAGTCTTTGCTTTAACATTACATAACTCTTTTAGACATAAAAGCGACCTTTGTTTTGCCATAGACTGCTTATAAAAGGCCGAACTTAAATCAACTTAAGGAAATGAAAGTAGACTAGAGAGAATACATTAGCCTTCATGGTCTTTGCCAACATGTACCTTTGTCTATACAGATCAAATTTAGTGCTTTGTAACTTTTCCAAGCACAATAAACCTGTCAAAAGCAACCAATCTCTTCATCTATACCCACGTTGTTCGGTGTTTGTGAACACCACTAGCTGAAGGTGTGGTAAACACATTGGGGATCCGCCCAGAGCCCGAGGCCGTGTTAGTCGATGGAGTATATGCACTTTGCGGGAAGAGATAAATACGTTTTTCCATCTGTACTAACTATGGAGCAGCTTTTGCTGTGGTGCTGCATGAACAAGCCCGAGTCCTTACAAGCTTCAATCCTCCAGCTCTGACACAGTTATGAAGTCACACATGGTGGGATATTCATCTCCATCACATGACAGACCCCTCAAACCATTTTCCAATATAGTTTAGATCAGGTAGATGAGTGTATTAGATCCTGCATACCGCTGCTGTTACTCAGCAGCTTCAGGTGTGCTTTTTCCCTTTATTTTGAGCCAAGTCTGGAAATGTTGGCCAGTGATCTTGCTTCATGCACCTCTATCAAGTTTATAAGCTGCCCTAGTGATAAACATGGTATCAACTCAAAGCTTTGAGCTTTTAGGTGATTTATACTTTGCAGTAAGTTTTTATGTCACCCCATGAAAACACAGTGCAAAACAATGTCTTAATACACTGGATACAATCATAAACTCACAATTTTTAGAAATCACATTATTTATTACTTTATCACATTTGACTGAACACAGGAGTGTATTTTAAATAAGTCCATTTTTTAAAGTTATTAATGTTATTTAATGTTTTTATAAGATTTTAATGTTATTATAAGTTCCTATTTTAATGTTAAATATTAATATGTATTTCTTATTTTAAAGTGGAAAACTAAAACTTAAAAATGAATTAAAAATGTCCTTTTCTCCAAAATATTTTCTTGTGAATATTTTGTTTAATTGTAATCAATGTCAATTTCCATATTGTTACCTCATGTCTGAATATACCTATTTTCTTACTATATAGAAATTAGTCCAGAATGAGTAGTATGTCCAAATATGTAGTTTTCTTGAACAGCAGATGTGGTGCGGCTGATATCAGGTCACATGACGATTCCAATATGGCATATAATCTCCTCCAGGAAGTGACATCATTTCTGTATAAAAACACAACGTCATATTCAGGCCAGAAAGTGACAGTCATGGAGGAATGTGCAACAGCTCAAGATGTAAAAAGCTCCACAACAGCATTGGTGGTATCATGATAATAGTGATCAAATATAAGATTTCCAAAAATAAAATAACTTAAAAAAAAAAACCTTCCTTTATTAAAAGATAAGCTTGAATATATAATATAATACTAAGGAGAGCTGGGTAGTAACTGATTACATGTAATCTGTAATACGTAATCAGATTCCAAAAATCAAGTACTCGTAATTATGTAAAGTATATTACATTTTATAATGCTCATAATCAGATTACGGTTACTTTTTATGAATTATATGATTACCTATTATTCACACAATGGCAGTAAATAATTTACTGATTCTCCCTAATTCCTATTTATTTTTTTCCCCAAACGTTTTTGTCAGCCAAAACTACTTTGACATGAAATATCTCTGAGGAAGTAAATATTTCAACAATTTAACAACACATTTACATATTTACAGTTCGATGTCCCTTAATGGTCACACTGGCATGCAGGTAAACAAATTAAATATTTCTATTTTAAGTGTTTAATACGATAAGCTTTTTATCAACACACAAATCCACTGCAGTACTAACATTAAGCCTAGTTTGGGAAATAATGTAATGTGGAATGCATTTTATGATGTTGATATAAAAAAATGCAACACATTTTCTTTCTCTTTGCTTTTTTTTTTATATCAATATGGTACATTCAATGGTAAGTTTAAAACAAATTAGACAAAAAAAAAAAGTTATCTAAAAAGTAGTCAGAATACGTTACCTAGATTATGTTACTAACTACAGTTTTCATCATGTAATGTGTAATCAGTAATGGATTACAATTTGTAAGTAATCTACTCAGTTCTGATAGTATGTATGTATAAGTAACTTGCATATATATCCATTTTCTAGCTAATTCACCAATGAAGCATGAAAGTGTCCTGGTTTCAACTGCCTTCATGAACTTATTTCCACTTCCACTGGTCTACATTGCACCATTTCTAAAAAGGCACTGACTGCAACAAACAAAAGAGAGTGATAAGCACTCAATGTGCCGGAACGGTTCACTGTTTGCCTTTTTAGAGCCAAAAGCATTTATCATATATGTATGTATATATATACACACACACACACACACACACATACATACATACATACGGTATATTAAATAAATGTATTATATAAATACAATACAGTACAAAATGTTTTTAGTATATAAAGATACCAAACATAAACAGTCCTAAAACATGTATTTGCTACATGCAGTACATCAAATTATGTTATTCAAGCTTTATAGTTTTTGTCAGTTAGCTATGTATAAGTAAGAGACATTTGAACCAGGTGACACTGAAAACGCTCACCTGATGGATGCTGGAGTAGCCGTGTGGTCCAAAGCAAACACATTGTCAACGCCACTGCTCTAGTAGTTTTCCAGACTTGTTTACACTGGAATATGAGGACTACTATTGAATGCGCTACCTGAATTAGATAAAAACCATGTTAGAAAGGGAAACCCCAAACTTAGCAACAGCAACTTTTTTTTTTTTTTACAGGAACACTTCACCCTGATTCTTTGGCAAAAGAGTGTGGGCTGAAAAGAACACAATTAGAGAGAATTTTTTCTGTAGTGATTTTCATCTTGAATTGAGAGCTGTTAGCATGTTGCTAATGGGCTCTGAAGTGGTCAAACAGGCAAACTCTCATCTAAGGTTCCCCCAAAGTGGAATTCCCAAGTTAAATTTAGTCTTTAATTACACCTCTCTCATGCTCTCGTTCTTTCTGACCACACTATCTGCTCACACAGAGTTTTCCTTCTCTTTCCTTCCAAGCTACAGTGTTGAAATTGTTCTACTGAGGCTATTTTAGGCCTCGCCTGCCTCTTTTCTACCGTGCTCCACAAACATCAACTCTGGGATCCTGATGAGAGGTTCATTGTCTCATTTCTGCAGTCTACATGAGAGTGTGTACTCTAAATCCATCAATCTATCATTATAGACATCAGTACATAAGGAGAACTGAGCTAAGTACACTGTACGGCCTTCACTGCGCTCTTTGACACTGTGAACCCTGCAGGCTGAATTCCAAGCTCAGTGTCATCAAACCTTTGTCTTTTCATGGAAAAACTGTGTGTGAAACCAAATACGCAGCTATCGGACCACACACTTCTCGCGGTATGAATGCGACCTGGATTAAGCGAGTGTGCACGGGTGGGTGGAGTGTCCCGGGGAGTTCAAAGGAAGCTCCAGTCATGAACACACAATAATGAGAGCAGCGCTTACCCTGCTCGCTTGTTTGAGGGTGCAATGAGTATTTGAAAACAGATGTGTGAGAGATCACTGCTCTTTGCTATCCCAATATTAGCACAAACAATGTGGAGACAAAAGAGAAAGGGCGTGGTCATGAGGAAGCTAGCTTTCCATCAGATCTTGAGGAATGTGATCTTCATTAGACTTCTTTCGGTTTGCAAAAGCTTATTATCTAGGTTTGAAAAAGGTTTCAGAATTGGCAATTTGTTCTTAAACTGGTGTATGTCTTTGAATGTCTTCAAAAGGCTATGCTAATGTTAAGTCCTTTAGCCTAGTAATATTACACAGCTATTTTCAGTCATGCAGGTACAATCTATCTGATTAAATGGGGAAATACTGTACGGA
Organism: Spinibarbus caldwelli; assembly: GCA_039654775.1. Taxonomy (NCBI): domain Eukaryota; kingdom Metazoa; phylum Chordata; class Actinopteri; order Cypriniformes; family Cyprinidae; genus Spinibarbus; species Spinibarbus caldwelli. The sequence continues at coordinate 12,281,620 of CM077265.1, read as the reverse complement.
TAGTTCACCCAAAAATGAAAATTCTGTCATTAATTACTCACCCTCATGTCGTTCCAAACCTGTAAGACCTTCATTCATCTTCAGAACACAAATTAAGATATTTTTAATAAAATCTGAGAGCTTTCTGACCCTGCATAGACTTGAACATTTTATGGCCCGGAAAGTTAGTAACTGACACGGAAGAGAAGAAATTGTTGAAGAAAGTGTTTTTTTTTTTTTTTTCTTCACGCACAAAAAGTATTCTCATACTTCATAACATTACGGTTGAACCACTGATATCACATGGACTATTTTAACAATGTTCTTACTACCTTTATGGACCTTGATCGTGGTACTACCCTTGCTGTCTATGGAGGGTCAGAAAGCTCTCGGATTTCATCAAAAATATCTTAATTTGTGTTCTGAAGATGAACAAAGGTCTTACAGGTTTGGAACGACATAGGGTGAGTAATTATTAACAGAATTTGCATTTTTGGGTGAACTATACCTATTATAAGGGCTAAAAAACTACTTGTAAAAATCACATTTTCAGTAATACATTTTAAAATCTGACCTGGAAAGTATCATAAACAAAGTGTCATACATCAAATAATGCTAAGAAACCATATATTCAGGTTAGTCCAGCCAATTTACATATGCAGTGTACACAAAGACCCAGCAGTGACTTTGCCAATTGGCTCTTTTTATATGTCTAAAACACAAAGCATTTTAGAAGATTATCTTGCACGAGTCTCTTTGGTGATACTTTTAAGTACATGTGTGCCACTGTGATGAAGATAAATGGTTTACAGCAGCTATTTGATATTGTTTTATGATTTAATGTTACTTTTCTTGTAATTTAGTCACAATAAATAAAACATCTCTCTCTCTCTGTCTCTCTCTATTTTTAATTAAGGGCATAGTTTTTTTTGTTTTTTTTTAAATTAGTGTTTGATTGTGATTGTGTATGTATGTAAGTGGTATCTATAGGTGTCAATAAAATGTGTTATGCCAGCATCAAATATTTATTTATATTTTAAATATTAGTAGTGTCATTACACACACACACACACACACACACACACAGATATAATTAGAATTAATAATAATACATAGATTAAAAGTTATTATTATCTTACTAATTTTTTATTGAATAAATAATTGAATAGGTGTTACCATATGTAGCATATTTTTAGGTTACCTAAAAAAAACTTTTATTACAGTGTACCCGTGTACTGCACAATGAAATGAAATGTACTCAAATGAGCTTAATGACATTATTTAGTCATCAAGTATGACAGTGACCATATTCGGTTTGTGGAAATGTTTGCAGGTTTTGTGGGCGGGTGGTTAAAATGGCGCTGCTGTGTCTTAACAAGTTAATGGAAAATCACATCCGTTTGTACAAAGGCAAGGAAGCACATGCCTCGGGCTGCCTTCTTATGAAGGCTAAAAATACCTTTCAGTGCGCCCAGTTAACCAAAACGTGTTGTAAAAATGAACTTCAATTGAAAAGATTACACAGTCTTTTGACGCTAAATACTTTTAAAGGGTTAAACTGTGTGTGTCCCATTCAGACTGATATAGGAATATAATTAGTCAGATAACGGGGATATGCAAAACTACATATTTTCATATATGCAAATAATTAATGGACTGAAATTAATGGGAAAAATGGACTGAAGTGAGTTTGTTGTAGTCTTATTTTAGCCAAATGTCTCCAGAGCTCTTGAACTTGATGGCGAACTCTGCAAGCTAAAATGAAGGTCCACAGGGACTTATAAACACACAGTCCTCAAGTTTCTGCAGTGACAGCAGGAGAATGTCCATATCAGCAGCTCAGCAGAGTTAAACGTTTCTACCAAAACCATGTAAGGAGATTTTAGGGTACTTCAGGATCCTAAGGGGTCCTTCACCAGTGACAAGACCCCCCCTGATTTTTATGATTAAAATACAACGCTGTGTATTGTAAATAATGTTTATACTTAAAATAATTGTGTAAGTAGTAAAACAACACAAACGCAAACAAGGCAAAAATGCATTTAGAAACATTTTGAGTCTCCTCCTCCCTTGCCTCACAGTGCTTTGGTCCAAATGCTTTCCTCTTTTATATCACACACACAAGTCTGGTGAGAGAGAACAAAGTCTCATTAGTGGAACTCCAGTAATTAAGGCTGTCTATTGGCTATTTTTTTCACTTAAACATCTGCTGATTTTTTTTTTCTCTTTGTGAGAGAAGCGTGTGTCCGGTTTTCTGTGAGAGCAAAGAAAATCCGCGTGAGAGGGAAGAGATTCGCGCTCGCGCATTATATTAATGTACTTTCACACTACAATAATGCGCTCTCGACATTTGTCATTAAAATAACGCCTTAGTCTCCCTGCTACACTAATAGTTGTAGCTTTCCTCTGTGTATACATATCCTTACAAGTACAATTTTATTTGTATTATTTGTGTCCCCTTCAAAAACTGCTCTTGAGAAATTTTATGTCCCCCCCTACTGTTAGATTAAATTTACGCCCCTGGTGACACATACAAAATCATATAAAACGTACTGTATGTATGTTCATCTGTTCCAGGGAAAAAAACAAACGCTCTTTTAGGGCCACCCAGTGGACATTTCACATTGAATATGTCACGAAACGTACATGGTGGTACGTATTTCGTGTCTTGCGAAAAAGTTCCCAGAGGTAAGTTTTTGTCATGAGACCAGGCTGACTTTTACATCTATTACCTTCCAAAATGGCCACTGAGGTAACTGACTTGCCTTAAAGGGACTGGTACGTTGCCAGCCTTCTGTACTGAAGTTGAGTTTGAAAGTGCTTATGTTTCTTCCTAGATTCATAATACATCACCTTTGAAACACAAATGTGCCTCAGAGCTGTTGCCAAATATCTGTGTATTTGCTCATCATTTCCTTGCAGACGTCGCCGGTCGGATGTGCTGCCATCCAGCAGGGGTAGGCTGGGCAAATCTGTGAGTGATTGGTTTCCAAGCCTACGGTTCCCAGCTCATCATACTGTGGAGAAAAGGGAGGGTTCAGTTGCTATGGCATCATCACACTGTGTTTAAAGGCGGGCACTATACTTTGCAATTTCATTTTCATGAGTATCCCAGAGGAAGTACGTACAGTGACCAATGTGGGTGGATTCAATGCAAGCCAGCAAGTCCTCTGAAGCATCTGTAATCTGTTAAAATGACAGTGAGCACTGTGGTTTTGTTTCCAAGACAGACATAACGAGCCGCTCATTCAATTGTGATTCATTTGGAAATGCAATTTTTTAGGTGTTCGGTTTCACTGGATCTGGACTCCATTCGTTGTAGAATGATTTACATTTCTAGGAATAATGTGGTTTTGTTATGAACAGATGGTTTGGACATCACAAAATAGAAAGTACTGTGTGTGTGTGTGTGTGTGTGTGTGTATTTATATACATAAAGAGTGCAGTCATGTACAAATCATCTATATAAGGGGGTTTTCAAACTGGGTCTAGAGATGCTTAACAATCTATTAAATATGTTTAATGCAATAATTTTATTATTATTATTATTATTATTATTATTAATAATAATAATAATAATAATAATAATAATAATAATAATAATAATAATAATAATAATAATAATAATAATAATAATAGTGCTGGGCAACAATTAATCTTGATTAATCACATCCAAAATAAAAGTTTTTGTTTATATAATATATGTGTGTGTACTGCATATATTTATTATGTATATATAAAGACACACACATACATTATATATTTAGAAAATATTAACATGTATTTACATGTATATATTTATATTCATATAATTTATATTATATATAAATATATTTAATATATAAACATATTTTTATTAAATATATACATGCATGTGTGTGTATATATACATAATATACACAGTACACACACATATATTATGTACACAAAATCTTTTATTTTGGATGCGATTAATCGCGATTAATCGTTGCCCAGCACTATAATAATAATATTTATTTATTTATTTATTTTTATATATTTAACTACTTTTATATTACCGTTTGTTCTTCTTTTGAAAAACTTGTCAGAAATCATGACATTAATGACAATTATTTTCATGAAAGTCCTAGTAATAACTTAACAGTAAAAAATAAACTAAATCTATTTTAATTATTATAAATTATTATGATGCTGGAGATACAATGTCAACTTAATAAAATAAATATTTTATGACAGTTATTTTATTTTAATGACTGTTTGAGCATTTAAAATACAAAACTAAATTATTTTAATTGTTTATACATCTAAAATTATTATAAACCTGAAGATACAATGTCAGGTTAATAAAGTAAATATTTTATGACAATCCTTTTATTTTAATGACAGCATTTAACAGTAATAAATTAAAAAGTAAATCTATTTTAAATAGGTTACTATCTATAACATTATAACGTGCATACAATGTCAACTAAAAAAGCAAATATTTTCCAGATAATATTTTAATAATTTCTTTAGTATAATGACAAAATAAAAGCATATTGCATTATGAATACATCTCATTCATAATGTAAGGGTCTCTCACCGAACCTGATACGGGATTCTCTCTCTGTTTCTGTCTCTCTGAGTGGACCGGCCTGCCTCAGTGCTCATTCAGGAAGTCATGTACAGTAGATAACAGAAAAAAACAGGAGGAGGGGGCCAAACTTCTTCCTGATATGGGGCGGCAGTAATTAGCAGAGACCGGGGAATAGCATTTGTTTTCCTTGTGCAGCTGAACATGAAATTAAAGCTTTATCTGGAGGTAACAGATGATTGGTCCCAGGGGTCAAACTCATGTAAGTAGACTCACATGAGTGGATCACGCAAAAGAAAAAAAAAAATCACTCTATAGAATGTCTATTTTATAGTTTACATGCAATGGAGTAATTTTAAAACATAATACGCTCATTTTCCCAAGCCATTTTCTGTTTTAACTCTGACATCTCTCATTTTGACTCATTATGTTCCTGTAATTGCTGCATAGTATCCCTCTATTGATACCTCTATCGCTCTGTCTACACCAACGAGGGAGTCCCAAGGAGCTGTAAGCCTATATAAAGCCCTTTGCCGCAAAACTCCACCAGTTTTTGCCCATAGTCTTCCCACAGTCGAGCTGCCAAGCCGACACACATTTTCCTGGCCGGAGTTCAGGAAAGTGCTGCTCCGAGCTGAAGGATGGAAACTTCAGACTGCCTTTGCCTGGATACAATAAAAAACACACAAACACAGGGTCGGGTGATTCAGAGTGATGCAGACAGTACCTTCTTTATCAGGAAGGGGCTCATCCGGTGGATACGTCTCTTATCAGACCTCTGTTCTCATTAGCACCAGATACAAGCCATTATAAACACGCTGCCTGACATGTGACGAGCCTTAACTGTTCTTCAAGTTCAATCTTTACATCCATCATTTCTAATGCCAACATACTACAAACCACAAGGGAAAATGTGTTTCATTTTGTATCCCTCATTTAAGTTCAGTGAGTCATACTTGCCTCATAACTCAACATTCCAGTCTCTCACAAATGATACAGATGGCTCTGCTCAAATAGATGCTGCCATTTCACTTCAAGGTTGTAAGTGGATGACAAAGATTAAAGGAACTTGCCCTGGACCAGAATTGTACCATAAATAGGAGTCCAGATGGTTGTATAAATTAAAGCATTGGAAATTCTAGATGAATGACAGAAGTGTCATAAATGATTCAGTTTGTCAGGGTAGTATGTAATTTGGTCACACTGGTCATCAGCATTAAACTCCTCAACATTATCATTTATACGTCTCTTCCATCTACAATTGACTCTCTGACACTAGCACTCTCTATTCGATCTCTATTCTATCTACGTTTTCTTTTTATATATAAAAAACTTGACCCTCTAACACTTGCACTCTCTAATCTATTTCTATTCTACTTGTTTTCTTTTTATTTATTAAAAAACAAAACTTGATTCTCTAACACTTGCACTCTCTATTCTATTTCTGTTCTGTCTACTTGTTCTTTTTATTTATTAAAAAAATCTGACCCTCTAAGACAACCACCCTATTCTATTTCAATTCTATCTACTTGTTTTCTTTTTATTTATTATATATAAAAAACTTGACCCTCTAACACAACCGCTCTACTCTATTTGTATTCTATCTTCTTGTTTTCTTTTTTTTATTAAAAAACTTGATCCTCTAAAACTTGCACTCTCTATTCTATTTCTATTCTGTCTACTTGTTTTTATTTATTTATTTATTATATATAAAAACTTGACCCTCTAACACAAGCCGCTCTATTCTATTTCTATTGTCTACTTGTTTTCTTTTTATTTATTATATAGAAAAAACTTGACCCTCTAACATAACCTCTCTATTCTATTTCTATTCTACTTGTTTTTTATTTAAAAAATACTTTTCTTTTTATTTATTAAAAAAACTTGATCCTCTTAACACTTTCATTCTCTATTCTATTTCTATTCTCTTTATATATAAAAAACTTGACCTTCTAACATAACTGCTCTATTCTATTTTTATTCTATCTACTTGTTTTCTTTTTATTTATTATATATAAAATACTTGACCCTCTAACACAACAGCTCTATTCTATTTGTATTCTATCTGCTTGTTTTCTTTTTATTTATTAAAAAACTTGATCCTCTAACACTTGCACTCTCTATTCTATTTCTATTCTGTCTACTTGTTTTTTTATTTATTATATATATATATATATATATATATATATATATATATATATATTATATATATATATATATATATATATATATATATATATATAATATATATATAAAACTTGACCCTCTAACACAAGCCGCTCTATTCTATTTCTATTGTCTACTTGTTTTATTTTTTATTTATTATATATAATAAACTTGACCCTCTAACACAACCTCTTTATACTATTTCTATTTTACTTGTTTTTTTATTTTCTTGTATACATACATACATACATATATATATATATCTATATATATATATATATATATATATAAACCTTGCTACGTGTATTGTGTTAGACTAACCATGACTTGTCACAGCACTTACATATTGTTGCTCTTTTTTGGGTCTAAATGCTTCTTTTGTCCTCATTTGGATAAAAGTGATTGCTAAATGATTAAATGTAAATGTACATATACATTTTGCTTCCATAGCCCAAATGTTTTAACCTTCGTTGAACTGATCTGACCTGATATTCTTTCAGAATACATCCCTTTTCCAGGCAGAGTATTGTACAAAACTTGTAGATCCTGTGAAAAAATGAGTGAATGCGACCAAAATCGTAGTAATACAAACCCGTGCGGAACTCCAAACCCGAATTGTGGCAGAAAGGGAACTCCCTGACTGAGTGTTTATAGCCAGGCCGATCCAGGAACCCGACGTGAGGAACATTCTGTCAACACACGCTGCAGCCTCCCGTCACACGAATACACAGTTCCAGTTCCCACAGCGTTGCCATGACAGCAAAGATCCCATTACATAATGCTGCGGTGACCCACTCTTTCCTGCAACGGACTCCAGGCAGGATGTGTTGGAGTTGTGATGAATGTGAGCTCTCTGTGAGATTTTCCCTGATGTGCCATGTGCAGAAATGAATCTACCTTCTGAGATCATCAGATTTCAGGAAAAGATCAGGTATCCAGGGTAAAGTTAGTGGGGAAATAATGTCATTAAAGTGATAATTCATAGTTCATGTTGTTCCAAACCTGACTGTCCATAAAATGAAAGTCAATGGGGTCCAAAACTTTGTGCTTGAGGAAAGCAGAGACTTGTGGTCTGGTTCTAACATGAGTTTCTCTCAAACGACTTTGTTCCTTGCAGAAGCACATGTGTTTGACATTAAAATTCGGGGAGACAATAAAGCCATACAGTTAACGGCAGATATCAGGAACAAAATGAGGAACAGATGTAAGGTAGGAACACAGAGCGACGTCAGCTGGCTAAAATGATCCGAGGACATCCCTGCTCGCCACGTGGGTCGGCTGTGTGGGAGAGCTCTTCTTCTGGAGCGGGGAACTCCTCCTGTCAGTGGAAGCCCATACAAATGGGACAGAGAGCACAAATCTTCCCCCCGAGGCCTTAGACACACCCTCATCCTCTGGCTCGCATTGTCCTCCAGCTCGCAGTAGCTTGAGGAAACGACTGCAACTCTTTTTGGACAGGAGATGTGAAAACAGTTCCTCTGAGAGTTGTCTACTTTTACCATGTGGCTTTGGCCGAGAGCTTCCGACTATTGACACAGCTCATCTTTGCTTCTCATACAATGTGCTTACCAGGTATAAAACAGCAGATGGAAAGATGGTTGAGGGATGTTTCAATGAGGCGTAGCAGACGTAAGAGGCATCATTAATCTTCTTCAGCATAATGTTGAGTGGAGGCATCTGCCTGAATGGGAAAAGACCAAAGATTATATTATAAATTGTAAAATTGTATCATAAATGTATCACGAATTCTTCAAATCACAACAAAACAGGTGACTCCTTGATTTTGAGTTGCTGTTGTTACTCAAAGGTGGGGATCCCATTTCTAAAGCTGCCATATTGTGTATTACAAGTTCCCAAATTTATTTTCCTATGAGTGGTCATAAAAATCAAGAGCATTAAAAGGATAGTTCACCCAAAAATGAAAAATCTGTTATCATTTACTCACCCTCATGCTGAGAACCAAATCACATTTGGTCCATTCACTTCCATTATTTGGACAAAAAACCATTGAGACATTTCTCAGAATATCTTCTATGTTCAACAGAAGAAAGAAACTCATATAGGTTTGGAACAACTTGAGGGTGAGTAAATGATGACAGAAAAATCTGAAAAATTATAATGAATGGTGCAGATATTTAGCAAAATTCTCCTCTCTAGAGTTCATTTTTCTAGCTGACTAACGAGTTTATGGTCACCGAATGTTTTTTTTTTTCCTGAGGTGACATATTGTTTACAAGCTGTTATATTAATGTCTTTCCTGCAGTTGAAACACTGATTGAGCGATAGCGGATACGGATTTCAGTAAGTTGTACTCTTTCTTTTAACATACCTTCGGACGTTCATTCATGTTTATTTTGTGCTGAAACTGTAGTTAAAGTGGACGACATGATCAGTTCACACGCATTTCATGCTGCCGATTCTCTTGAACTGAGGCACTACAGGGATCTGTCACTCCATTAAACAGCGCCAAAATGGTATTTATTGTTTATATTATAATAGTTTAATAAAATGGACAGAATTTTAAATCTGAGACTTTGTTTCATATCACAAGTAACAAAGCACAAAGCTTATTGCGATTTATTGGATGAGAAGCGCGCTACAATGTTTCGTTCATAAACTGAAAACAGGCTAGACTTATCGATTAAGAATCCATATCATCTCGTAAAAATGAGAATCGTTTAAAATCAAGAAATCAATATTTTTACCCAAGCCTAGAAAAAACTAAAGGGCATCATGACCTTACTCTTAATCAGCAAATAAACACACTCACTTTTTAAACACACAGTCAAGGTTTTTTACATTGTAAACAAATGTAAAAAAGATACTGGTGCTCTGCATAGCAAGACTATTTGCATTAAATGTGAATAAGAGAAGACAGCACCTGAGGCCTGTACAGAAAAAGACAGTGAGTCACTTTAAGTGCATTATACATGAAGCTGCTGCCCAAGCATGGCACATTGTTCGGGGAAAGATCCTGGCATATTCCCACTTCCTACAGCTAAAGCTTTTACACAAACATGATCATATTACAGCTTATACTTCAGCTTTTAATGTTTTTTTTATTTTTTTATGACCAACATATTTCTCTTGTCGGCTGACTGTTTATTTAAGAGGGCCAGGTCTGTTGGAATTTTGGAAATGCAGACACATGACATGAAAACAACAGGGCAAGCACCAGCTGGATGCATTGACATGAATCAGAGGTTGTTTTCAAACCAAGCATCAGCATAGCGATATCATCTGGAAGATATTAAAAAAAGTTTTATCAGGGTGTGTCGCTATCTTTTCAGCCTCCCACATTTTCTCACTCATTCTGTTTCTCTTATACAACACATAAATTCTTCCCAAACAGATGAGCTGTGAACACAGAGGTGTGTCTGAAGCAGCTAACTGCAACCGTTATACAGTGGAAGCAGTGCTGAGGGACACTTGGGAATTCACAGATATGTCATTCCTCCCCTGTCTCCTTGGAGTTCATTGTGAGCTGCTAAATTTATTGCATGGAAAGACCCCAAATGTTTGGCAGAAAATGGGGTCTTGGCCATTGATATGTCTGTTTGAAAGATAACCGGCTTTGACTTAAGTCTGGAGGCCAAAAAGTTGGAGCATCTTGGGTTATGTGGGCGAAATACTTGAAGTTTAAAGGAATAGTTCATGAAAAATGAAAACTCTGGCATCATTTATTCACGCTTGAGTCATTCCAAACCAGTACAATATGCTTTCTTATGTGGAACACAAAAGATCATTTAAAAAATGTTTCATGGGCTTTTATTTCTCCATACAATGAAAGTCAATGATTGAGGACCAACATTGTTCTGAACCCTATCTACATTCATTACATGTATGTGGACAGTAAAAACAACTGAAAAATCTAACCTTTTGGGTGGTAGTGTACCAGTAACTGTGTAGGGAAGAATCTCATTGAAAAAGCCCTGCCCTGGCACACCCCTCAGTCCACAGATGCCTACAGGGCATATAACCTACGTGAGGGCGGGCACACATAAGTGGGAGCTAAATGAGCGTATCCTCCCTAAAGCAAAGACGGAGGGGAGAGGAATTTTCCAGAAGTGGTGTGAAAGGCCCATGTGTGTCTTCAGTTTAGACTGCAGCAACGAAAGAGAGAAACAGATAGAAAGAGGGAGGGAGGAAGGGAGAAAAAGAGAAAGATTAACTAATGAAATTGGGTAAAGCACGGCTTGCTCAATATATTGTTTAGAGAGCAACTGAACCCACCCTTGCTGTCTGGGAGAGAGGAGGTTGGGAAACTCCTTTCACATGATGCAGGATTCTCCTCAAATGCCACAAACATGACCAAAAAGTCATTTAAAGAAGTTGGTTTTCCATGTACAATGTGTAGAAAGATGGATCTTCAGTCTATTTCTACTGTGGAACAAAAAAGAAGATAGATATTTAAAAAAAAAAGTGTATTTCTTTTGTTATTTGGACCAAAAAAGTTGAAGTATGAGATTTTAAATCTGCCATATCTATCTGCACTAACGTGTCCCAAACCATAAACTATCATTAAAATATGATGGAAATTATGGTAATTATTTTATTTCTGCAAAAATCCAACTGCGATATCACATAAATAGCCTCAAATTACAGTAGCTTTCTCGAATCATTGCACCATTTAGTCACTGCATGAGCTGCTGGTGGATCGCTAAGCATTTCACCCATTGCCCAGTGAACCCACTTCACACAACTCTTAATCTTTCCACACTGTTGCCGTTTACCAAAGCGTTAGCATGGCAACGGGAATAAACTGGTGCTGTTGCATGAGGAGGCATTTTGTATAAACAGTATCCTCTTTATTTCAGTGCTATCAGATTTATGATCTGAAACCAACAGATGAGTTTGGGGCAAAACACTATACGCTCATTAGAATACAAGACAGAGTCCCTCTTACATGTGTATATGAATGTAAAAGTAGATAAGTTACATTAAAAGCTTTGATCTGCACAACATCATGGCTGCAAGCTGTTGCGTTGTGATGAGGTTAGTTGACCGTGTTAACACGACAAAAATCTTTCAAGAAACTCAAGAGAAGTTAGAGTCTGCTGACAGAAGAAGCCAAGCAGGTTTTCTCATTCTCACATTAACTCTAGCACAACAGTTATAGAAAACAATGTACAGTATGCATAACTTCATCACCTTGAAGTCGTAAGAAAAAATGTCACAAAATAGTGAGCATTAGTGGTAAACATTAAAAGCATGGTTGAAAATAAATCATGTTAGATAACTAAACAGTACTTATGTTTACAACTAATTAGATGAAATGTGGAAAAATATATATATTATTAAATCTGAATTGTATTGGCTACATTTTTAAACTAAATTGTTGTATTTTTGTATTTTGGTTTTAACAAACAACAAAATGAAACAAAACAAAGCAAAGCAATGCAAAGCAAAGCATTTAAAAAACTCTACAGCCTTTAACTCAAAATCAACAAAGTTTAACAAAAGTTGAAAAAAAAAATAGTACTGCCTTTAACTTAAAATCATGCTGGTATTAACAAAAACGAAACAAAACAAAATAAAAAATTAATAAACAAAAACAAAAAAATAACATAAAAATAAAAAACTACAAACTGTACCGTTTTTAAATTAAAAAGTACTTTTTTATTATAATTAAAGTTAAAAAGGTAGTATTAACAAAACCAAAACAAAACATACATATAAACAAATACAAATATTATTTTTTATAAAACAAAATACTGTACAAAATAAAAACAACTGAATAAAAATTTTGGTTTTGGGGTGAAATATGACCCAAACATGTTCTTTGTGAGTTTCACCCAGGTCTTTCAGTTCTTCACATTATCATATATAAACACTGGAGGTTTCTGTGAAGATGCAAAACAGGATAGCAAATATTACACAAACACTGCATATGATTTTGTTTCACAGCAATTCATGTAAATATACATAAGCTATTAGCATAACCTGCCTGATCACCTTAGACTGCGAGTCCCAGCAAGGGTGCAAACACTCCAGCTGAAATGATTGCCCCATACATTTCTGCATTTACTCCATTACCTCAGACACTAAGAATTCCAGAGCCACAGACTTATCAGTACATCATGTTTGTGAAAACACTAGGACATGCTGTTACCAATTCATTCCATGGAATAAATGGTATTAAGTTTCAGAGAACTGGAAAATATAAAGATTGTTTATATGTATAGACTTGGTAAACCAAGGGAATCATAAGAGCAGAAACAATAGGATTTGGTTTATTTTCCCGACGTATGTTACATGAATGCCTCTGACGTCAGGTTTGTACATAGAAAAGAAACGGTAAATCATGAGTGCTTATTGCTGCTTATCCCTCTAATTCACTAGAGCTCAAATCCTCAGGCTTAGTGTTTCAAGGCAAAGGAGGTGCAACTAAGTAACATCCAAACAAGTCTGTGACAGTTCGTATTGTTCATGATACTTGGCTTGAAAGTTACAGTGATACAAAGACCGGCATTCCATGAGGTGCATTCTTTCAGCAAGCATGGACCAGCTCTCTAGTGAATCAGTCTCAGGGGAAGGGAAATGATTGTGTTGTGTAATGCCAAAACAAGCCAAGCACGGTCATGAAATAATGCTAAAGGTTTATACACTCACAGGCTTGTTAGCAGTCAAGCAGCAGGCAGGCCAAATCAATTCAAATAACTGACCTGGACAATTTTGGGAAAAACCTAACAGGGCTAACGTTATATAAAGGTTGTGCAAACGTTATGGACAAGTAGTCTTACAATTGCTCATCCAAAAATGAAAATTCATCATCACATACTCATTCTCATGTCATTCCAAATATATGTGACTTTCTTTTCTATGTGGAACACAAGAGAAGATGTTAGCATAATTTTCCACACAGCAACAGTTCAATAATCCTTTTGGAGCTTGGCAGATGTGGTCACTATGAACTATATTTGGGAAAAATAATTTTTTTTCTTTAGTGTTGCACAGACAAAAAGCTTACATTTGTTGGAATGAAATGAGAGGGAGTAAATGGAACATTTTAACAATGTTACTAAAATGTATCTCTCACAATGTTAGGAGAACATTTTATGATCAACATTGTTTGGAAATGCTCAAGCTCTTTAAATCAGATTGGCTGTATTTTTATTTATTTATTTTTTTTATCATTCATCAGCTCAAAATGGTGCCAAGAATATTGTTCATGTGTGCTGTTATCGTTATAGTTGTGTTGTGGACTATTTTTAAAAATCTATCTTTATTGTTATCATTACAGTTACTATCTTTAGTGTGAACAGGCCTTTAATTAGCTCTGTTTGGATATAAAGAGCAACATCAGCAAACAGCATATTAAAATCCTGAATAAAACTTATGCTTAACTATTTTCCATGAGGTGGACACTCTTTTTAAAAGCAAACTTTGAATATTGCTTTTGCTAAAAAAATGGCTCTGAAAGTAAATGTTATGACAGATGTGGGTGCGACAAGGGTCAAAGGTTAAAAGTTAAAGGCTAAGAATTCTGACATTTCTGTGTCACCCACAACTGGAATGTACCGTGCAGTACGGGACTGGAGAGACATGCTGTCTTTTGATGTCAAATGTCAAATATCTACTTTCATCCAAAAGATGGATGGGTGGAAAAAACTGATGGAGATGTAAAAAAAAAAAAAAAAATCTGAAACGTTACAAGAGACAGATTTTGACCCTTCATACTCTCACTTCAGTACTTCTCCTTCACAGAGAGGTGATACTCAGTGACATCAGCATCATTCAGGAAGAGGAATCCCCTGCTTTCTGTACAGCTTTTAAAAAAAGGTCCTGGAATGAGAGGAAATAAAGCGTTTTTTATCTCTGTTTAACCTTCCCACCTTTAGAAACCTCCCTTATTTAAACCACATTAAAGTAAACCCTTTCGCTGCAAAAAGATGATAGGAAAAAAAGAAACTCTTGATTTTCATGCCCATACAAGGTAGTCAAGCATTCCTGCTGAAGACATTTATTAGCCCTTAATGTTTTTCTCCAATACTGTGTGTTGCAAAAGTTGGCAAGACAATAGGATGGTCCTCTTCTAGGTAGATTGAGGCTGCATCAGACAAGAAAATAGTATTACCCATAATGCATTGCATAACTTGGTATGTATTTGGTTACACAGTGCTACTGGCTCTTTGAAGATTGTAAGATACAGTGAGAGAGCAAGAACTCATTTACATTTCTAGGCTCTTTTCCCCAAGTAAGGAAAGCTATAGAGTAGATGATTAAAACAAATGCAAAACAACCTATAACTTGTCTGTGTATGTATGTTTTATCTTGAAAAATGAGTGGTAGACATAAACAATGGAGTTGTGTAAGAACAATCAAACAATAGAGGATCTACTGAATGAGTTAACCAGATGTTTTTTGCCATTCATGTCAAAAACTCACGTCATATTCACTTCTCTTGGTCAAACTACAGTGTTTCTCTGAGGTGTTTATATGGCTGAGCACTGATGGATTGTGTTTGCCTATGCTTGTACGTTTTTCCAAGGTGAAGTAGGGGAAATGAGACCATGTACAAAGGCAGGAAACTGAGGCAGTTGCTAGGCTATGCAAACTGAACCTGGAGAGCCCATGGTTAATGGGGCCCGTGAAATCTATGTCAAGCACTGTTGTATAAACATCAGGTCCAGCAGTAACACAATGCAACAAGAATGTACTGGAATAATCGTAATCATTTTTCATTGTTCTGTAGATTTTCTGCATTCTTGACTTAAGCAATGTAGTCCACTTATGTACTTTGTAAATACTTCAACTTTGATCTGTGATTCATCTATCTTGACTTAAATAGTTTAAAGATTTGTTTGAATGGAACACCTTAAAAGGTCTCACGTGGACAAAACGCAATCAATTTAAGAGCGACTACCACTACTATTTTAAACATAGTGGCCCAAAAAAGTATTTAGACACTTACCATAGGTTTAAAATTGCATAGAAATATCAAACATAATGAAATCTGCAAAGCAAACAAATTAAGACGTTTACTCAAGAACTTCTGAGCAGTTTCAATGAGTAATATAAAAACAAGTAGCTACAATTGAGCAACTTGCGATGAAAGTGCTGCGGACAATTTCGGGTCCCACTGACTTCCATAGTATGGACAAAAAACATGGAAGTCACTGAGACCCAAAATGCTTTTAACCCAAAACATTCTTCAAAATATATTCCAGAAAAGAAAGAAATGCATGCAGATTTGGAACGAGTAAATTATTTTTGGGTGAACTATCCTTTTAACTGTGTTCAGATTGGATGTAGCACAATATTAATGTATTATTTGACATGTAATTCTATAGTTTATGTCATAATTAATGTGAAAAGTTAACCCAAAAGTCCCAAAACACCTTACAAATTCAAAAATATACAAAAGATAGTGATCTCATCCTAATCCTCAGTGCTTAAAACATTTTTGTCCTACCCAAAATAAATAGCCATCATGCCAAAGAAAAACACTCCCAGTGAATAATAAGTTGCGCTAATGTCTTAAATGGTCTTAGTGGAATCTGGATACCACATGGCTCTTCAGCTATGTTTGGGGAGAGCTACAGTGTCTTTGGGTGGGGCTTCTCAATATTGCTGCCCTAGAGAGAAAAAGAGATATACAGAACGAGAGAGAAAGAACATCAAACAATGGTCTAATAAACCAAAGGTGGGTGTGGAGAGCTCATTTAATATCATATTTGAGCTGACACACAATGAAAAAGGCAGGAAAAGGAGGAGTGTACGAGATAGACAAAAGCACAAAAGAGCGCCGAAAGAACCCAAGCCAACCGCAGATATGATTTAAAGACCATTTGGGCTGTGCCAGGAATTTGTTTTATTTGCTTGCCCAAAGTTGGTATGAGCATGCCCAGGTGACAGAGTGCACCTGGAAACCTGGGAGAAACAGATCTCATCTGCTTCAGATCAGCACACCACATTCTAAAACAGTAGGGCTGGGTTAAAAATATTGATTTTAACCGATTCTCATTTTGATGAACCAATATTGATTCTTAAATCCCAAGAATTGATCATTTAGTCATGCCTTTTCAGTTGACCTATGAACAAAACTAAGCATGCCTTCTATCCAATAAATCGTGATAGGCTTTGTGTTTTATTACTTTTCTGAAAAACGTCTCAGCCTTGAAATTGTCAATTTTATTACGAAATTTAACCTTGGCCACCTGAGATGTATGTACCATCTCTTCCTCTTTACTAATAGTCATAGCATGAAATAAATATGAACATCAGAACGTATGTTGAAAAATACAACATACCGAAATGTATCATCTCATGTAATCGCTCAATCAGTGTTTCATCTGTGGAAAGACATAAAAATACTGCTTATAATGTCATGCACGTACATTTACCAGAAAAGCCATTGTTCCTTTTTAACCTTTAATACTATAGTAATGTAACGTTACCAACTGACAGGGTAGTTTACAGCATTAGTTGCGAGATTTTATTGCTTCAGAATTAATCCTTCAAAAAAATGTACACATACTGTACCTGATATATATAAAAATGAATCGATATTGGAACTGAATCGAATCTCTATCTTGTGAATCAAAATCGATTCGAATCGTGAACTTTGTGTCAATACCCAGTCCTGAAAAAGCTCAAAATGAATTTGGAAAGCCGTTGAGCAAATCTTTAGTAATATGCAGGAGTTAAATGTGAAGAGAGGTGGTCATTTGAAGGTTTTATAGCATAGTAAACATCACTGAGGTGACTAAGAAAATAGCATCAGGCCCTTTCTGGCAGTCCAATTAGTTCCTTCTGTTTCCGTCACTGTTATGTATCAAATTCTCTCGTTTTCTCTTTTTTGGAGGAATGTTGTTGGAGAAGCTTATCAGTCAGTGAGACAGCTGGCATTTATCTTGCATTCTGACTCTGCCTCCCCTCTCTCTTTCTTAATCAGCTGTAGCCTGTATTCACATTCCTATCACACTTACCTGGAGCATCTGGACGAGTCTCATGCCGTTGGATTATTTCTAAACAAAGTACAACGAAAAGTCACAGAACTTGCCAAGTAAGGGTTGCACAATGTTTCTTTGATAATATTATTGTCATAGAATCATAGTCAAACCCCTAACCACACACTTTCCAAAAAGGTAAATGATAGATTGATAAGAATGTTGTTCATATATGGAATGCCAATCCTGCCATAATAAATAAATAAATAAAGAAATGTATAAAGAAATGTAAAAAAGCAAATATAAATAAATAAATAAATATATAAATAAATGTACAAAGAAAAGTAAAAAAATAAAAAATTAAACAAATAAATAAATAATTATTTATAATTTTATTTCCTTATGTATTTTTTTTCCCACATTTATTTATTTCCACTTTTATTTATTTTCACATTTATGTACTTATTTACGTTTTTATTTCCACATTTATTTATTTCTACATTTCTTTGTCCGTAGGGTAATGAGGAGGGTATTTTGCCTCAGGAATAGCAATCGAGCCAGAGTAGGCGATGGGTAAGCTTTGAGGCCACAGTGACACCTTATGGTGCCCAAACGAAATACAAGAAGTGTAGCCTACAAATGTGCCTGTTGATAGTGTGTGATAAATGACTTAGATGGGCAATATGGCCAAAATCTTATATCACGAGTCAGTGGTGTAACTACTGACAGTGCAGGCAGTGCAGCCGCATGAAGTGACTATGTTAGTATAAATATAAATATTAATAATACAATGTAACTAGATAACAAAGTTTGACAAACTTTAAGTTGGCTTGAGAAAGCCGGTGTTCTGTCGATTTGTGCTACCCTGTCAGATTTTGCTACCTCCCATTAAAACAGTAGGTAGCACAATTTGACAACGAAAAATGCTACCTGTCAAATTATGTTTTATTAATGTCTACACCTACCACAACCCTAAACCTACCATTACAGTAATGCAAATACAGTAATTATGTGTTATATTCGCGTTTGTGGCTAGATGGGATACAGCTACCGGAAACCAACAATAAATAATTTTTCTACCTATTAGATTGTGTTTTATTAATGTCTACACCTACCACAACCCTAAACCTACCCTTACAGTAATGCAGATACATTAAATACTGTTGTTCAGCGTGAGAAAAAGGATACAATATTGACGTGCGCATGCGCAGTAAACCCTGGTAGGAAAATCTGACGGGTAGGATAAAATGTCAGGACACCGGTCCAGAAAGTTTGAAAAGTTTAAAAAAGTTGTAAGTTTGATGGTTTTCAGTCTGAAATAGTTTGAAGTTTAAAGTAGTTTTACAACCTTAAGGCAATACAGTCTTATAAATAGGCCTATGAAACTAAATAGGCTACGCTTTCTTTAACCCTCTGGCCTACGAACGCACCAGTGCGTTCTGATGGATTTTTTGTTCATGACAGCGGAAACAACTTAAAAATAGCCTACTCCTTCATTTTTGGCCATACAGATTAGACATCATTATAAACTATAAATGTGAAAATAAATGAAAGTGGAAATAAATAAATGGGGGGGGGGGGGGGGGGACATAAATAAGGAAATAAAATTATAATAATAATTTCTTTTTCTTTTCTTTTTTTTTTACTTTTCTTTTTATATATTTATTTATTTATATATTATATTTGCTTTTTTTACATTTCTTTGTACATTTTTCTTATTATGGCAGGATTGGCATTCCATATGTTCAAACCTCAAATCAGCCCTAGGCCAAACCACAAATCTGGTTGAAAAAATGTGTCATACCATACCATACTCAGGAAAATTATGATGAGCGGCTTGCCATATACGTCAGTTGCATATTGCTATGAAGAAAATAATGGTGCTGTGCAACAAAATATAGAATGTGGAAGAGCGCCTCCTGCAGGAGCATCTTAACTTGCTGCTAAAGCAGATGGACCCAGAAGAAACAGGTGTTCACTTAACATTATATCTATTCTTGTAAATAATACAACATGTAAATACTCCATATATAAAATAAGAAATATTTGTAGATAGATAGATAGATAGATAGATAGATAGATACCCTAGTAAAAAAGTAATTTATTTAAAATACACTTATTTCATACTAAGTATAGTTCAAATCTTTTAACATATTTACTGACATATCGCTCGAGACTTACTGATATAAAAATTATAATTAAACTTTATTTGGAGTACTACTTGTGCACAATGCACATTTCTCAATATTAAGCTTAAAATGTGTTTTAATGTCACTGTTGATGAAGATTGTAAGATCTTTGAATAATATCGGTCTTTAAATGAAAGATATTTAAAGTGTATCTGAAGTATACTTGCAATAGTTCCAATTTAGCAAAATAAAATATACTATATCTTTAGTTGGACTTCAGCACAATTAAAGTGCATTAAGTATAAAATTAGTTGTTCCAATTTAGCAGACTTTAAGTATACCAGTTTAGTATACCAAAAGTACAATTGCAGGATATTTTTTCAATTAAGTACATAAATACGTAAATGTATTTTTAGTATACTTAGCATGAAATAAATGTATTTCAAATAAATTTTAGTATATATTTTTTTCACTAGAGTATTATATATATAAATTCTGTCTACCTATCTGACTACCTATATATAACTTCCATCCCTGTACCTATCCAACTGTCTATCTATCTATACTATGTATCTGACTAATTCTCTAGCATCTATCGACTACTTATCTGTCTATATGAATATCTATGTATCTATCCGACTGAGGATCTATATGAATATCTATCCTACCATCTACATATCTATTTGACTACCTACATTTCAATCTAGTCTGTTTATCTTTCGATCTATTCATATCTCTCCGACTATCTATTATCTGATTTATGTGGCCATGTGCCCTGTTATAATGTGCTAACACCAGATTATTTTACAATAATATGGTTTATATTACACTACACAATGAACCAGTTTAGTTTATACATGCTTATCTAGGAACATTTTCTCAGCTAAAGGCCAGATAAACATGACCATGATGAGGAGGGGGGGTCTGGCAAAACAAACGCTTAAAAACTAAGGGTGAAAAGACACCACTGCGTATTTAGCCAGAATATACATAGGCAGATCCATATTTTTGCATAATGTCATTTCTCAAGTGTCTGTAACAAACAATCTCAACAGTTTTGCGAGTAACGAGTATAATTCCATTCCTCTTTGTCACATTTCTGCTGTCACCAGTAAGATCCTACAGGGATTTGGATAATCTCCCTGTCCTGTCTTGACTCTTCATGTGTGGTGCCTGTGCTGTAGTTTCGCTAGACAGAAGCAACGCTTTGCATCTGGGTTTCATCACCCCGGGGAGCTACAAATCAACAGATCATCTCTCTCGCACCGTTAGTGCTCACAGGGAAAACAAGTGCTAAGGAGGCAAGCGTGTAAGTAAGTGTGCTTCGTGTTTGGCAGGGAAAGCACCATGTAAATAAATTCCTGCGCGAGGGGCTGACATTGAAGGAAAGAATTCCCTCCTGGAAAACTCCACCCTAGAGTGGCGTGAGGTGAGGGGAGGTGAAACAGCCAAGCCCCTCATGCGACTGCGGACAGTTACGATGGGAGGAAATGACAGCATAGTCTTAAGTTCACCACCATTAGAGACAATGGAACCGGTTTTCCTTGAATTGTGCCCAGTTTCCACAGCTAAATGTAAGACAACAAGCGGAGGGCTAACTTTTCCCTAAAAGTGCCGGCCTGGATTGGAATTTTCAGTGGTGTGAAACGGTCAAGACATTAACATGAGCGTAACACTTGTCCCTTGAGATCCTAAACTTGTACGTCATAATAACAATGAATATTTGGATACATAGTTGAACCACTTCACATGGGAAAAAAAAATCTATTCATATTACTGCAAAACATTTATTGGATTACAAAGTGAAAGCTACGGAAAAAAATAAAGTGCAATTTTAGACATAAGAAATTAACGCAGTAAAATTGATTTTTCAGTAGCCAAAGAACAAAAGCCATCTTTGCTTCTGTTTATTAATTCTAAATCATTAATAATAAAGAATCACATTGGCAACACTTATTCAGACGCTGCTCCACCGTATTGCTTATTATTTCCCAAAAACGAGGACTTGGAATAACATTAAGATTAGTCATACAAATACATGAATTTCTCAATAAATGATGGCAGTATATATATTTATGTGTACTGGCTGCATTAGGGGGAAACTTGCTTGCCGTGCTCTAAGCACTTTCCCAAAAAACTAGTGCTGTCAAGCGATTAATCGCAATTAATCGCATGCAAAATAAAAGTTTTTGTTTACATAACTTATGTGTATATTTATCATGTATATTTAAATACATACACATGCATGTATATATTTAAAAAATATATGTTGTTTATATATTAAATATATTTATATATAATATAAATTATATGAATGCAAATATACACATGTAAATATATACTGTATGTGTGTGTATTTATATATATATATATATATATATATATATATATATATATATATATAATAAATATACACAGTACACACACATAAATTATGCAAACAAAAACTTTTTTTTATTTTGGATGCGATTAATCGCAATTAATCGTTTGACAGCACTACAAAAAACAAATCCTAGATGTTCCTTCAGGAAGCCATGATCTTCTTCTTGCACTCCATGGAGCACAGCAGCATGCCCTGCATGGCCATGAAGCGCTGGCCCATAAGGCACTTGGAGCAGCAGGAGCACTGGAAGCACTGGGGTTCGGCGTGCCAGTGGTGCTCTCCATACGACACACGCTGAGCTTCAGGCTCGATGGGGTTCTGACAGGCCGCACAACACTGTGAACACAGAGGGATACAGATAAATTCACAGGAAGTAGTATAACAAATCTGTTTGTTTAAAATAACACTTGTGACTCGCTCACAAAGGTCTTTGAATACACTTGTTACATGCACAATTAACCCAGTACAATATTTAAAAAATCCGCTCTATCTGAATGTCTGAACTTTCCTTCCTAAGCCAATGAGTCATAAGAGCCGTGTGTCATAGTTCAGGCAGGCGCTGAGAGAGATCGGTGGTGTCTGATATCACACAACTCCATTAAGAGCGCTTCCACCCTCCCTGTCCTCTGATTATCATGTCACTGGCACTTCCTAAATCTCCTTCACCTGCTCCTGAACCAATATGGTTGACGAACACATGCCGAGCCTGTTAGTTTTAATATCCCAGGCTTAGCAGGAATTCACTTCCATTTAGGTGTGACATGAATGATACTTGGATAATGTGAGGGGCTGTAAAACTAGCTGCTAAATGGTTCACTTGTTTGAAGTGCCCGGGCAGCATAAAATGGTTATGAAATGTGTTGCATTGCATAGCCTCTTGTTGCAGGTGCTGATAGAGTAATCCTAAAATGTGTTAATGCGCCTGGGAATTACAAGAAATATACAATATTTGCAATCAAAATGTTTGAGTACATAGCAGTATGAGAGTCTAAATGTGCATACATAACAAATATCATGGTTACAGTAGTTACCCATTAATTTTTAAGGAGGAATATTAAAAGAAATATCTGAAAGAAGATACTCCTGAAAGTAACTGTGCAAACAAAACAAAACAAAAAAACATATTTCTTGTATTTATGACTTTATATCTTATGACTATACATATATGTAATTTTTACTTTACTTCTCGTAATTCTTGTAATCATAATGCAACTTTTGACTTGACTTATTTATGACATATTTAATTTCTATAACATTATTTCTCACAATACGACTTTATATCTCATAATTATGACTTTGTTTCTGGTATTTATGACTTTATATCTCAACACAACTTTTGCATAATGACTTTATTTTATTTATCACATTATCATTTTTCTAACTTCATTTCTCACATTATGACTTTATATTTCATAATTATGAATTATAACAAAAAACACATTTCTTGTATTTATGACCTTATTTCTCATAATTCAAAAATTGTTACTTCCCGTATTTGTGACTTTATTTACACGATTACAACTTTATTCCTCACATGTAAAACTTTATTTCTCTTAATATGACTTTATATCTCATAATTATGAATTTATTTCTCGTATTTATGACTTTATATCTCAATGCAATGTTTACTTGTATTTATGACAAATGTATCTTCTTGTATTCATGTCGTTATACATCTAATTTTTATACTCCGATTTCTCATAATATGGCTTTAGAACAAAACAAAACACAAAATGCAAAACCAGTTCAAGGCCCTGGCCTAAATAAATCTCAGTCACTGTCATCTTTGTATCGAATAAAGCAGAGAGACAGAGAAGGAGAGAAAGTAACGAATTTCTCCTCTTTACCACAGCATGGTTCTTCATGTAGCAGGGTTTGCAAACAGGCTTCTCGTTCTCCATGACGTAGGTCTCTCCAGCCAGCACACAGTCACATTCAAAACAGCAGAAGTGCTTCAGGTGCCAATTGTGGCCCTCAGCCTGGGTGTACTCATTACTGAAGATGAGCTGGAGACCAAACACACACACTTACCCCTCAGTATTGTGCTTTGAACCATATGGTACGTTAAAAACAATTTAACAACATTCAACAAAACAGCATTCATTGTTTTACTAAGATTGTTTGAGATTTAAACACAAAACATATGGTAAAGTCTAAACATCTGAGATGACGTTAAAATTAATTTAAACCTGTAAATAATCAAAGTTTTAAGGTTTTGAAACAAGTAGAGATCCTGCGCTATTTCCAGATCACTAATCAAACGTAAGCAAATTCGTGACATTGACCATGTGAACTACTTTGCCTCCACTCACCTCATCGCAACCTGCACATCGAGGCTTTTCGCTGTCTCCGTAATGACGGCCACAGTACAGCTGACCCTTCTTCCAGAAATAGATCATGTCCACCAGTAGCTCAGTGCAGGTACAGCACACAAAGCATCCCGGGTGCCAGAGTTTATCGTAGCCTGCCCGCTCGGCGTACACCGCCGGCTCTCCCTTCTTCATGGGCAGCTGGCAGCGGTGACATGACTGTGGGCAGAGATCCGCTGATGAGTTCAGCTTGGCAGAAACATCAATGAAGAATGAAAGGGGGAAAAACACTGTGGGGGCAGGTTGATTTTAATGAACAAGACCAGAGACTGCTTACTTTAGCAATTCATCAGCCCAGGTGGAGTAAGACTTAGCAAACATGAATAGGAAATAATGGAAATAAAAAAAAATATATATAAAAAAAAACGTGCAACGTTTAAGGAATACACTTAAGATTAAAATTTCTTTATATCACACAATGTAACTATTTCTTGCTTCTAATTCTGATTTTTTTTTATCTAACAATACGATTGTATATTATAGTTACTTTATTTCTCACATGTATAACATTATTTTTAAATATGAGAAATACATGGTAATTATGAGATACAAAGTCATAAATACAAGAAGTAATAATTATGAGATATAGAGTCATAATGGGAGAAATAAAGTTTGAAAAATGATATATAACGTGATAAATATGAGAAGTAAAGTCACTATGCAAAAGTTGTTGATATGAAGTAATAAATACCAGAAACAAAGTCATAATTATGAGGTATAAAGTCATATTGTGAGAAATAAAGTTATAAATATGAGAAATAAAGTGGTAATTATGAGATACAAAGTCATAAATACAAGAAGTAATAATTATGAAATATAAAGTCATATTTTAAGTAGTAGTTATAAATAAGAGAAATAAAGACATACAGATATAATCATAAATGCAAGAAGTAAAGTCATAATTATGAGCTATAAAGTCATATAGTGAGAAATAAAGTTATAAATATGAGAAATAAGTGGTAATTATGAGAAATGAGGTCTTAAATACAAGATGTCATTATTATGAGATATAAAGCCATAAATATGAGAAGTGGAGTCATTAAGCAAAAGTTGCATTGAGATATAAATTCATAAATAAGAGAAATAAAGTTCTAATTAAGATAAAAAGTCATATTCTGAGAACTTTATTTCTCACAGTATGACTTTATATCCCATAATTTTGACCTCATTTCTAGTATTTATGACTATATCTGTACCACTTTATTTCTCTTATTTTTAACTATTACTTAAAATATGACTTTATATCTCATAATTATTACTTCTTGTATTTATGACTTTGTATCTCATAATTACCACTTTATTTCTCATATTTTACATATTTGTTTCTGGTATTTATGACTTCATATCTCAACAACTTTTGCATAATGACTTTACTTCTCATATTTATCACGTTATATATCATTTTTTATAACTTTATTTCTCACATTATGACTTTATATCTTGTAATTATGACTTGTCATATTTATGATATTTTCATACAATCCGATTACTTTTCTGTTATTATGACTATTTATCATATTTATGTCTTTACATGCCTAAAGTGACTATTTTGCATAACTGATTTCTCATATTTACTATGACTTTATATCTCACAATGAGATTTTTTCATGCAATTAAGACTATTTTGCGTATTTATGACTTTATATGCCTTTTTTGGAATATACATTATGCTCGGAAAGCTGCAGCAGAGGGCAAGATTTTCATTGGTTTTTCATCCAAAAGTTGTTGTTTGACTACAGAAGACTTGAAATATAATAAACAAATTTTATAGATCACATTTATTGTGCTTTTGGAGCTTGACAAATGTGATTGCTATGACATGTTGTTCTAAGGAAAAGAGCTGGTAAAGATTGTTTCAAATCTCCTTTTGTGTTCCAGGGAAAAAGATAGCAGTATAACAGGTTTGGAACAACATGAGGGTGAGTAAACAATGACACAATGTTCATTTTGGGGTAAACCATCTCTTTAAAAAAGGCAAAAACATTAGGCTGATGGCATACATATGTTTCCACCATAAGATTTCAGATGCTTACAATAGATTTTGGAAAAATCCACTCAAGCTTGAACATAACCACAGGGACTAAGTGTGGTAATTTATGAAGATCTCTGGAAGAACATAACGTTCATTCCAACTGCCTGACGAACACAGGCTTGGCAGAATCTGAACTGTTCTTATGTTAATCAAGTGAATACGGAGATAAGCGCTGGAGAACGATTCGACTCCCGTAGCGCACATGTGGTGGAAATAAATACTGCTGCTCAACAGCTCCAAAGGGGATTTTTCATTAATAGATGGTGACATTTAAATGCCTATAAATTATACTGAGAGTCATTTAGATGTAAAGGGATAATGAAAACAGAAAGGTTACAAAAGCTATTTGTATGTAATAGGAAAATGTATCCATGACAATCAACATTCACAAACAGAGTTGCATTTAGAAAAACATGTATGAAGAAATGGCATACTTACATAGTTACCAACAGGTCCAGCGGGTGAAGTCCCAGCAGCCCCTGGGGCGCCAACTTTTCCCACTGTAGCAACAGCGTCACCTTTGTTACCTGGAGTCCCTGTTGTTCCAGCACCAGGTTTCCCTCCAGGCCCCTTTTCCCCAGCCTGCTGTCCCATTTCTTCAGGCAGGGTGATGTCACCTATGCCCAACGCCTCGTCCTTGTACTTGCGGACATACTGCTGCATTTGCTTAACCTCGCCGGGCGAGAGTTCATGGCAGCGCTCGGGGTCTTGGTCGTGGTCGGGAAGCTGCTTTGCCATCTGTTTTTTACGGTAATCTGCTCCCGCCGTACCAGCGATGGGCCGCCGCTCCGGAGGCAGAAGCTCCATGTATTGCAGAGCCTGAGAGGACAGAAGTCAATGTTAAATTGAATGTGGAACCCATTTAAATTCTGTAATGTGATGTATTTTTGAGCAAAACAGAATTTTCGAAAATAAATGACAAAATCGTATGGAATTGGAGTCACATGATATTTAGTAAATGACAGGACTTTCATTATTGGTGTTTTTTTCCCTTTTTTGGATATTCTAAGAGAAATTTTATAATTATTTTATAATAACTGAATTAATAAATAAATATACATTTTAATACCATTTTATAATAATTAAAATATTTTATGTATATTTTTGCAACAGAT
Organism: Spinibarbus caldwelli; assembly: GCA_039654775.1. Classification (NCBI taxonomy): domain Eukaryota; kingdom Metazoa; phylum Chordata; class Actinopteri; order Cypriniformes; family Cyprinidae; genus Spinibarbus; species Spinibarbus caldwelli. Next base: position 12,254,003 of record CM077265.1, on the reverse strand, counting down.
TGTTTACAGAAAATAAATTTCTGTAGGCCTAAATTTTTCTGAATAAAACTTAAAAGTACTTACGCATTTTTATTATATTTTTCTGAAGAATAAAATTTTTACTGAAAAAAAAAAGTTCAAAGATGCAGAAATGGAGAAAATGTATATTTTTCAAAGTAGTTTTTAATAAATCAATCACTTTTAACATAACTGCTAATAGTGTAGGCTCTTTTTTTCCCCTCATTTTAATTATCAGCTAAATTTTTTCCCCCTCATTTTAATTATCAGCTTCTTTAACAAAGGGAGTCTCAAAAAATAAAGTGGAGAACAGTGACCTCTAGTGGATCCAAGTATCACAATACAATTAAATACTTCACCCTCAAATATAAATTCCAAAAAATAAATAAAATAAAAATATATTTAAAGTATGTTGTTTTTAAAATATAATATGTGGCCCTGGACCACAAAACCAGTCATAAGGGTCAATTTTTTTAAAATTGAGATTTATACATCATCTGAAAGCTGAATAAATAACCTTTCCATTGATGTATGTTAGGATAGGACAATATTTGGCCGAGATACAACTATTTGAAAATCTGGAATCTGAGGGTGCAAAAAAATTTAAATATTGAGAAAATCGCCTTTAAAGTTGTCCAAATGAAGTCCTTAGCAATTCATATTACTAATCAAAAATTAAGTTTTGAAATATTTACAGTAGGAAATTTACAAAATATCTTCATGAAACAAGATCTTTACTTAATATCCTAATGATTTTTTGCATAAAAGAAAAATCGATAATTTTGACCTATACAATGTATTTTTGGCTATTGCTACAAATATACCCATGCGAGTTAAGACTGGTTTTGTGGTCCAGGGTCACATAACATAACATAACATAACATAACATAACATAACATAACATAACATAACATAACGTAAGATAACGTAACATAACGTAACATAACGTAATGTAATGTAATGTAATATAATATACCAAGCTTTGGTTGATCCCAGGTGGAGCCCATTCATAGGTAATGGACTTAACCACATCTGTTTTGGCAGGCACTGCGGTAGGGGTTGGAACAACAGAAGTGGCAGCAACAGGGCCTTTAGTTGGGGTGGCAGCAGACGAAACTGCACTATGCCCTGGCCCTGATGCAGCAGTAGGGCCTGTTCCTGGGGCAGCAGTGCGGACTGTTCCTGGGGCAGCAGTAGGGCCTGTTCCTGGGGCAGCAGTGCGGACTGTTCCTGGGGCAGCAGTAGGGCCTGTTCCTGGGGCAGCAGTGCGGCCTGTTCCTGGGGCAGCAGTAGGGCCTGTTGCAGGGGAAGCAGATGAGTGAACTGCAGCCCCTGGAGCTGCACTGGCAGCAGCAGGTGGGGAATAAGCAGGCTGGGCACTGGGACTAGAGATCTGGCTGGAGCTGGAGATGAAGCTGGCAGCAGGAACAGGAGTAGCAGTGCTGATGGTGCCGGCTGGGATGCAGATGGTGACTTGGTTGCCTCTATAAGACGGGATGCCATCTCTCTTCAGCTTGGCTATGAGGCCTGTGTACTTGGTGTCCTCAAAAAGCTTCCCCACCTTCTTATTCTCCTCAGTCTCGAGCTGCACATCATGGTCCTCAACACCGCACTTGCAGTTTCGACAAATTTTTCTGTCAATAGGGATGACAGAATTTTTATTTTTGGGTGAATACCTGTGGAAACACTTTAAACCATACACTGCTATTCAAAAGTTTGTAGACATTTCGATTTTTTGTTTAAAGAAATTAAGTTTTATTCATCAGGGACTGAATTTAAACTGATCAAAAGTGATACTAAAGATACTGTTCGAAAGGATTTCAAATAAATGCTGTTGTTTTGAATTTCAAATAAATGCTGTTGTTTTGAACTTTTATCAAAAAGTCCTGAAAATTAAAGTTTCAGCAAAAATACTATATTAAGCATCATTTGAAAAAAATGTCACAATATTACTGTTTTTACGGTATTTCTGATTAAATAAATGCAGCATGAGACCAATCCCAAACTTTTGAACTGTTTTGTATGAAAAACCAAACTGAACAGCAGCATACTGGGGAAAAAAGGCTTGTGTTAACATATTTATTGTATTTTAAAATCTCAAGTGATTGATAGAGAATGAGAGGAGCATATTTTTACAGTAGGATGAGCTGTCTCTCTGAGTTATGTCTGTTTTTTTTAGATAAGAGACTGGATTGCTGTGCACATGTCAAGTTAAGGCATGCACAGATATTCTGTAATTACTTGGAAAAAGAATGGCTTGGGCTACATACTAAATCACTTTCGGTATGATTTTTTGAGCATATAAAATAAAAACCCATACTAAACAAACCATATTCCATTGCATTCAATTAAAGTTATAAAAAGTTAGAGATAAAGATGACTGTTTCTGTATAGCAAGATATGTTGTTTATCTGCAAGTTGACATGGGTTTTACATGGGACACTGCATGAAAAACACAAATATAAATAAAAGGTAGAGATGTTAGAAATGAATGTTTTCTGGTTACATTGTTGCTGTCATTGTCCATGCAGGCTCAGTAAGTCATCATGAAAAATAAATTATGACTTTTTGGTGCAAACAACCTTGACTAACATTATAAACAAAGAAAATAAAATGCTTAAAAAAAAAAAAAAAGTAGAATGTGGCCACTTTAACGATACTTTGGGCTGTTTAACATATCAATGAGAGCCAAGGAGTAAGAATGATGGTGTTTGGGAAATGCTACAACATAAATCATAGCCACAAATCCAAAGAGGCTTTATCTTCACCCAAAAGAAATGTTTCAGCATGTCAGTGATCCAAGGCATCAAAGCACAGATGTTTTTATCCAAAGCGGTTTACAAAAGAATGACTTTGAAATAAAGATGAGGCACAGGAAGTGAGTCTGTTTGAGTCACTTCACAACTTGGAAACCTATGGAAGCTTATTTTAGCCACGGCATAAAAACATAAATAGGTCATTGTGATTTTTTAAACTCATAATTCAGACTTTTTTCTTGCAATTGCGAGTTTCTACCTCACAATTCAGTTTTTTTCATCACACATTAACATCACACAATTTTGACCTTTTTTCTCTGAATTCTCACTTACATCTCACAATATGGACTTTTTTTCTCGCAATTCTGTTTCTGCCACAGATAAAAAAAAAAGATAAATATTTGTGTAATTGTGACTTTTTATCTCACAATTCTGACTATTTTTCTCACAGCTGCGAGCTTATATTTTACAATTCTGCCTTTTTTCCCTCACAATTGAGAGTCTCAATTATAACTCACAATTCTCAGAATTACGAGAAAAATATATTTAGATTTTATATTTTATTTATATTTTTATTCTGTGACGGAAATAAGCTTCCACAGAAACCCTACCAAGATCTGACTAATTCTGTTCAGCACTGGAAACAAACACAGAGATGTCTCTGGCTCTGCATCCAATGACCTGTATCCACATTGACGTCTTTTCATTCAAAGAATTCTTGAAACCCCACGAGAGTGATTGGGAATGGCACACACCACCGCTGTAGTGATAGAGCTCTGGCACAGGCATCTTGGCACCTGTGGTTCTCGCTTCAGAAAAACCAACAGAGTGCATCTAATAGCCGGAGCTCTCTCAGCGTTAAAACTTTTTGCCGCATAGATACGGTATTGCATGTTGGTGAGTTTGTGAAGATGATGATGGATAAAAACAGAGAAGTCAAATTAATGATGGCCCAACATGATTAGACATTTTTTGCAATGAAAACCACATGCACGAATGATAACATTGCACAAATATGTAGGAAGGAAGCAAACACAAACCGCCAGAAGTGAAGCTCAAAGCCTTCACACTTGTCCTTGCATTTCAGACAGGCAGCTCCAGCTCCAATCTCATGGCCCAGGGTTATCTGGCAAAACAACAGGAGACACGAGAAAATCCTGTTTCCGGAGTCACAAACACATATCAAACACATGTGTTGGTCAAATCATCAGAAATCTAAAAAAGAATTTGCGTTTATTGCATTTTAATTAAATGGTGACCCCTCTGGCCCTTTCCTACAAATTTCAAAATCACAAATTTAATTTATTTCAACACATAGCAAGGGAAAGAAAGTGTTGAAGCTTCATATACACACACACATATACATACATACATACATACATACATACATTATATATATATATATATACACACACACACACACACACACACATATATTCATCGAAGAATACTGAAAAAAAATGTATCATGGTTTCCACAAAATACTAAGCATCACAACGTAAATCAATTCTGAAAGATCATGAGACACTGAAGACTGCAGTAATGATGCTGAAAATTTTGCTTTGCCATCATTGAAATAAATTACTTTTTTAATTGTAATAATATTTCACAATATTTCTGTTTTTCTGTATTTTTGTTCTTAGGGAGCTATAAGACTTCAAAGACTTTTCATTTTCTAGCACTAAGTAAATATATTTTAAATAAAATATTAAATCTAAATAAACAGCCTAAATTAATAAAATAAACTATGCCAAAATGGGTAAAAGTGTTAAAATGTTATTTTATTTATTTATTTATTTTTTATTATTTATGCTATGTATTTGTCTAATAGATCTCACAATGGATTTACATTTCCAGTTCACAAAATAAAAAGTGTTTCTAATAATTTACACACACACACACACACACACACACACACACACACACACACACACATATATAAACTAAAGACACCAACATGTAGCATGTTCATGAAAAATGCTTCCTCACTTCTTGTATTTATTACTTATTACTAATTTTGCCAAATCCAACATAGATGAAGTTGCATTTCTCTGGGTCTGTTTTTCATAAGACAAGCAGACAAGATTCATTAAGAGTCTGATGTCAAGGAAGTTTTTTAAGGAGCTCTCCTCAACTACAAACTTCATAGAACTTACTATTTAGGACAAAAAACTACAGGTTTTACAAAATGCTCTTTAGTTAGAAGTAGGACATAATTTCCATAATTAAAGGAAGGAGAAGAATGCCTCTCAAAATACCCTTCTATTTCTACAAGAGATTTCAAGTGCAATATATATTTGAGAAACATCTGACATCACTAGATATTCTAATATTTATATTATAAAGCTCATTCCTGCCTCAGCAGTTCTCAACAGTAAAGCTCCTCAGCTGGAAGACGGCCTTATAAGGTTACGTATTTATCAAGATGGAGAACGCCTGGAGGGCTTAACACATCTCCAGTGTTAAAGAAGAACATTTTTCTGTTTAAAAATCCAGATCTGAGGAGTTATTGTTTAACAGCAAGACAATGAGGCCCACTGTGGCATTTCAGTCCATAAACCTGTAACTAATATTTATACTGTACCTACACTAGCTCCACCGAACACAGAATGCAAATCTTGATTAATGCTTTTAAAAAGGTATATTTAAAAAAGAGAATTATTCATTTTAGCAAATGAAAAAATATTTTTGCTTCTGTTAAAGATGCTTTAAACATTACAAATGTTAATGTTTGTTTATAATTTCCTTGACAAACTCTTGAAATCTTACTATATTATTTTTGCAATTTTATGCAAATGTGGAAATGTTACATACAATGAAATATTCATTTAATTTAAAGGGATATTATATGAAAGATTGCTCTTTTCCATGCAATAAAAATGCATGATGACTGCAACTTTCTCCAAAAAGGATGCAGAAAAATAGCATTAATATAATCTATAATATATTATATTTAAGTCTTCTACCATACAATAGGTTTGTGTGAGAAACAGGTTGAAATAACATGTTATTAATTCATCAAAACTCTAGTGAGAAGCTAACTTTTATGACTAGATCACTGAGTCCAAACTGTATCAGATTTGTGAACGAATCATTCAGATTGGTTTGTGAATTGGATTCAAATAAATCCGATTGTCAAGATTTTAAATAAAAAATGACTTAAATTTTATTCAGTCCGTTCAGCACAAGTCATATTAACTACTTTTATGTTGCGTTTACATCCTTTGTGAGGCTTGACAACTTCAGTCATCATCTATGAAGAACTTTCTTCAAAATATCTTTTGTGTTTCACAGAAGAAAAAGGTTATACAGGTTTGGAGCAACATGAGGGTGAGTAAATGATGATACAATTTTCATTTTGGGTTGAACTAAAACTCTAAGCAGTCAAGTAGAGGAAGTTCACATCTTTACATCATCTCTCGCAAAAACCCACTTCTTTCTTTACCATAGATGTACTGTACACATTTTACCACCACTAAAGTTCAACCATTACAATTTGGCTTGTGGTTGAATTACTGCAATAAGTGATGAAAGAAACCCACTTGCTGCAGTGACGACCATATAAGATAAGTGAATGAACCTATGGAATGAAACATTATATTCATAACAACTTCCAGCTTGTTTACAGCTTGGAAAAGGAAAATCTATAGGTTCTATTAACTAAAACATGACATTCAATTCATGTTTCTATCAAATAAAGAAGAACCAGGATCTTCCTTTTATGTTTTACTTCCTATTAATGACCACTTCCTATATTTCTCACTAAATGTAAACAAGTTTTTTAATCACTCCGCCTCGAATGTGAGAGTTGTAATGCCAAATGTTTCGCCATGTATAACAACGGCAGTGGCTTTACCTTTAAGGGCGTTGCCGAATGTTTCTGCAACTAAATTTTAGGACCATGACCAGTTCAATAAGCGTACCTTTTTAACTTCTTTCTCGATATCCATTCTTGTCGAGCTTGTTTAGATGTGATAACCAGCGCTGACTCTATTCCCACCGGCAACTTTCCCTGACGGGTCACTTTTGTTGAATGGGAAAGTCTCCCGACTCCCACTTTTGTGTCTCTGGCTCACGCTCACTCAAGCTGAAAGACTTCCGCGCACTGCGCTGCTCAGCCAATAGCAGCAGAGATGTTGATGTGAACTGCCAATCAGAGCCTAGTATGAGATGTCTCTGTTACAAAGTGAAACGCTTGCAGACAGAGGAGGAGAGCAGGAGGTTATGAGATATGACTAGCAGAATAGTATTATAGTTCAATCATTACTGTAACGTGGATTAAAATGCTGATTAATGACATTTGTTTTATATAATATATCTGGTGTCTGAATAATTTTTGGTTTGACTATGTGTGTGTGTGTGTGTACATATATATATATATATATATATATATATATATATATATATATATATATATATGAAATAATTATAACAAACAAATCTAAAACAAAACAAAAAAAATAAAATAAACATTTTAATCCATGTTATAGTTACATGTTCAATTAAATTAAATTCAAGTTTATTTGTATAGCGCTTTTCACAATACAAATCGGTGCAAAGCAGCTTTACAGGAAATTAAGTTTCTACAATATATTAGAAACTTAATATATTTAACTTATGGCAAAATTTGGTAGTTCTGTAAGGTTGGCATCATCTGAGGTCCTCTGAGGGGTTGGCATCATCTCTTCTCAGGTGTTCTGGATCCAGACTGAAGCTTGTGTAAATCCTAGTTACATCCCGTGGCAGAAACAGAGAAACAAATAGAGACATAATTAGCGTAGCTGCTGTTCCAACCAAGCAAAAATGATTTGTTCAATCCAAGCTAAAGAACAATAATGTGTGTTTGATCAGCTATAACTGATCAAACATGTTACAGTGACTTATAATACTATTCTACTAGCCACGTCTCATAATTTTTTGGACCTTTTAAAATATTTAATATTATAATTTAAATACTTAATATTATTATCTTATTGGGAAATTTTCATTTGAAATATTTCATTTTACATCATAGCATTTCTTTTTTCATAATTGGGTGTGTTTGTGAAAATTGTTCAATAAAATAATATTAAAAAATAAAATTCAAATTTTAACTAAAAGTTATTAATTAAAGGTTAAGTTCTTTTTATTTTTCACTCAAATGATCAGGATGTTAATATGTACGCATTTTGTCATTAAAAAAATTTACATTAAAATAGAAAAATGTAAAATTAATACACTTTCACGTGTGAGGCCTCAGAAATCTGTATATACAGTATATTAATTTGTTTAACATGCTTTTTCTTGATCGACATAAAAAATACACATCCAGACAGGCCAGAGCAAGTCATTGTAAGTGCATATTATGGGGTGTGAAACAGCCGTACTCTGACAGAAACTGATGTGCTGGCCTCACACAGGAAGCTGTGGCTTATTCAGTGTTTGTGCTGGTTTTGGAAAGGGTGTGGTGATGTAAGACTTTAAATTCTAACATCCCAACTTCTGCTTTTCTGCCTCTCTTTTAGAGGTTAATTAAAGATTTGCGCAGACTTGTCTTCACTAAGCTTGCTTGAAATCCTTGCTTCACTCATTTTGTTGAGTTGATGTGGACATGAAACACTAACAGCATGGCCACTGCTTCACTGCCATGACGAACTATATTGTCACTAACTATAATGTCACTGTTGTCTGAATATAATCAGAAGCTGTGTGTGTTTCCTGTCTTATCTTGTATGTAATTACTGCTCACTCACTCAATCAATCACTAAAACATAGTCACTTCTTTATTTAGCTCTGTTTCATCTACCAGATTACAAAAGTGTCTTTCAGTATATTACTAGGGTAATGGAGGTGTAGATTTGAACCGACAGCCTTCAGTTCAACCACCAAGCAACAACATGATATTTTTCACAAACTCTATGGACTAAATTGCATCATAATGCCTAAAAATGAAGATGAAAAACAGCTGCTTGTTCTCATCCATCAGACTCAGTGGCAGTGTTACACAAGGTTATGAGAACCAAAGCAGCAGGCCTGTCTGACCTGATTTAATGTCAACACAAAACTATCCTTGGCACAAGTATTTCCTGCTCTTCTATTCCACACAGCAATATCTTGCTTTGCAAAGAGATATGAATGCATATTTTCATGGTTTTCTAATAACCATTCTACCTGCTTATTCAAATATATGGAGTTTTGACTAACAGTACCATGACTAGCTGTGGCTAAAATAGTAATGTTGTGTGAGTTTGTTTACATGTGATGAGTTTGTTTACATGTGGTGATGTTTTATCACCATTTAGGTGTGACTTTCCTGTCAGAATATGATTTATTATGAGGTTGTACAGATGAAAACTGCAGAAGAAATAAATGATTACCATGGTTTGGTCATCTTGACCTGTATAGTAATATCTGATAACAAATGCATGAATGTCATTGACACTGTTCTGTCCATCAGCTTGATATATATATATATATATATATATATATATATATATATATATATATATATATATATAATATTATATATTATACTGTATATACACACACAACACAACACAACACAACACACACACACACACACACACACTTATTATTATTTTCACATGATTGCATTTTATTTATATTACTTATGTACATATACAATATATATACATGCATATATTTAATTTATATTTTATTATTTATATTACTTTATGTACTTTTGTATGTATGTATGTATGTGTATATATATATATACAGCTTCATTATATATATATATATATATATATATATATATATATATATATATATATATACACACACACATATATATATATATATATATATATATATATATACACACACACACATATATATATATATATATATATATATATATATATATATATATATAATGAAGCTGATGGACACAACAGTGTCAATGACATTCATGCATTTGTATATATATTACATATACTTCATATTCTAATGCAATTTTTAAAATTTTATTTATTATTATAGAAAATTGACTAACAAATTAATTTAATATATTTTCTCCAATATGGTCTTTACAATTGGACCTCACTGTTGATTTGGGCTTGTTTTTACTATCTTTCTATCTCAGGTTAAACCAGTTAATGGACTATTGATTATATGAAGGGACCATGTACTAGTCAATACACCATGTTGCTATAATAAGTAACATATAGGAAAAACAGCTGCATTGCTCTCATTTGTCAAACTTCAGCATTAGTATTGTACAATATTGTGGGAACCACAGCAGCAGGCTTGCCAACCCATTACTACCTCAAATACAAGGTCACAGCCACCAGGGCAGTATATAAAGGTTGACTCTAGCTAGAAAGTTCTACTCAAGCAAGATGAAGGGCCTACTGGTGCTGACTGCTCTGTTTGTGGCCGTGTTTGGCAAAAAGACCTTTGAGGGGTGAGCTCACAAATCTTGTTTGCAGTATCCCAGGTTAAATGAGTAATATATTTACATATATATTCTGCATGGTTATGCATCAAAAAAGACAAAAACAGTGCAGCATTTTACAGTGAGTTTGAGGGAGGAAACTGTGGTTTATTCAGGAGGGTCATCATGATCATAGCTACAGTGATAAAATATAAAGTGTGATTTTTAATGCTGATAGCTTTACTTTGTATAAGAAGATGAAGGGAATGCTATTTCTCTGTTTGTGGCCAGTTTTGCCAAAAAGACTTTTGAGAGGTGAGTCACTTGAGTCTTAAATCGATATTTTATCCAAAAATGATAATTTACTTACCTTCATGTTGTTCCAAACCCGTTCAATATCTGTTGTTTTGAAAAATGTCAGTGTCTTTCATTGTATGCACAAAATATCTTAATTTGGAATGAAAATTCAAATAAAGCCACATATCTTAAGAAGTATTCCTGCTTATGCATTGATGTCTCTACAGAGACCAGGTTCTTCAGATCACCGCAAAAGATGAGGCACAGATCTCTCTTCTGAAGGAACTTTCTGAACAGGAACACCTTGGGGTAAGTCTCACATCAAGACCAGAGATCTACATTCTTTATAATTCTCATATGCATTTGGTATGTAAACATTGGATGTTGTGAACATCAGATTTACATTTTTTCCTTCTGTGTTTAGTTGGACTTCTGGAGGGAGCCCGTTCATGAGTCCTTGCCTGTGGATGTTCGTGTTCCATTTCACAGCCTACAGGCAGTCAGGGCATTCCTGGGATACAATCAGATCCAGTATAATGTCATGATTATGGATGTCCAGGTGGGATTATTAATTAAACTTTTTGATAATAGCTGGGAGACAATAAATCATCACATGACACCCATTCATTGGATACACAGGAAACTTTTTTGTCACTCGGACCCCTTTGATCTAAAATATTTAAAATAAGTACCAAGTGAGATTTTAAGTTAATATTTCAGTAACTGAACAACACATGTTCAGGGTTCTCTGGTGCTGGTTAATGGTCACATGACATGCAGGTAAACAAATAAAATATTTCATCTTTTTGCATTTTGGTTCGATTGTTTTAAAATTCATTTGAACTTTACATTTTTATAAATTATTAGCTCAGAAATCCCCATTTGGGAAACCTTGGGTTACACCACAATGAATCTTTGGTCATATTGAATATATAATTAGGGTAATCACAAAATGTAAAGTTTTTCATTCTTCTTACTCTGTAAGGATTTGCTGGATGATGAGGAACGTGAAATGGTGAAATATCGTACCTTTCCAAGAAGTACCGATGACTTTGTCTACACCAACTACCATGACCTGAACTCTGTAAGTTCTGCACAACTTTAATTATGACTGTATTGCAAGACTTGTTGGATGTGAGTATGTTTAAACGTTTCATGTTTTTCAGAATTTTACCATTTAGAATCTTTTAAATTTACACACAAAATGTGCATAAAAATTTGATCTTCACCATATTTTCCTCAGATTAACTCTTTCATAGACATGCTTGTGGCCGAGAACAGCAATCTGGTCAGCAAAATTGTGATTGGTCAGAGCTACGAGAACCGCCCATTGAATGTCCTGAAGGTAGGTCATAAATAATGATAAATGTACATACTTTTATTGCAGCTAGAGTGAAAATGCTATTATTTAATTTTCATATAAATTTTTAAATATTTTTTTCCATTACTAATTATGTTAACTATTTTAGATCATGAATTATGAAGTATATGAACAATTTGAATGAAAAATTTAATTGAAAAATTAACATTCATTTTCTTCAAGAACACATTAATAAATAATAAGTTAGTCCACTGAACATCAACAAACAAATAAATAATCATTTAAAGATGACATGTAATTTCTGCATCATTAGTATTTAAAAAATTTGTATATTTTAAATCTTTCAGTGTGGTCTTTTGGATCCCACTGTATACATAGGCCCATATATCATTATTCATATGCAGTATGTGTAATATAATTATGCTTTTATCATTGTGACCTCATGTCTTCACATTCAGTTCAGCACTGGAGCGAACCGTCCAGGTATTTGGATCGACACTGGCATCCACTCCAGAGAATGGGTCACTCAGGCCAGCGGAATCTGGTTTGCCAAGAAGGTAAAGTAATTCATTTTTAAGATAGCAAACACAAACAACTCAACATGTTTTAAAAACATATTTGAACAGCAATAGACTAAAGCACATACTATATTCTGCTGTATGCAGATCGTGACTGACTACGGACGTGATCCCGTCCTCACCGACATCCTTAACAACTATGATATCTTCTTGGAGATCGTCACCAACCCTGATGGTTTCGCATACACCCACAGCAGAGTGAGTTTGATGCCTAGAAGACTTAACATGCACATTCAGTTCAGAACAACAATATTTTTAGAATGTATTCCAACGAACTGCTTTTCAATTGCAAATCTGTTTGGTTAAGGACCGCATGTGGCGTAAAACCAGAAAGCCAAACTCTGGCTCCAGCTGTGTTGGAGTTGACCCCAACAGGAACTGGGACGCTGGCTTTGGAGGTGAGATGCTTTTATCATTGCAGCAATACTCAGAGGTAGATTACTTATAAATTGTAATCCATTACTGATTACACATTACATGATGAAAACTGTAGTTAGTAACGTAATCTAGGTTACTCAGTATTCTAACTACTTTTTAGATTACTTTTTTAAAACTTACTATTGAATGTACCATATTGATATTAAAAAGCAAAGAGAAAGAAAATCCATTCTATTTTTTGATATCAACATCATAAAATGCATTAGCTACACATTAAACCTACCTGGTCTCATCATGAAAACGTACCTCTGGGAACTTTTTCGCAAGACGCAAAATACAATAAGTACATATCACTGCAGTTTCCAACAGAAATGAACACTAGAGGCGGTAAAACAGCGAGCACTTGTAATCGTTTTTGTACACAGTTATGACTACAGCTCCATATGTTTCACTTTCCGGACGTAACAAGCTTGCTTGGTAGTTCAGCCAGCACGGAATTGGACTTAGGATGCGGAATCCTTGGGTACGAATATCGTCAAAAACGTGAGTCACGATGAAAGAGCTGAAAGACGAGAGATCGAAAAACAAGCTAAAACGGCATGCTTGCGATTGTGTTTTTACGTCACATTTGCTTTTGTTCATACTATCAGGTAGGTTTAGGTGAAGGGCAGATGGTACGTTATTTTAAAACGTTACGGAGCATTAGAGTTGAGTGCCACTCAGCGGACATTTCAAGTCAGAACTGCTGTGACATGTACAAAACCAACGTCACATAAAATGTACCGTATGTACGTTCATCTGTTCCGGGTAAAAAAAACGAACACTCTTTTAGCACCACCCAGTGGACATTTCACATCGAATACGTCACGAAACGTACATGGCGGTACGTATTTTGCATCTGACGTAAAAGTTCCATGAGGTACACTTCCGTCATGAAACTAGGCTTAATGTTAGAACTGCAGTGGGTTTGTGAGCTGATAAAAAGCTAATCATTAATTAAACACTGAAAATAGAAATATTTAATTAGTTTACTTGCATGCCAATGTGACCATTAAGTGACCATTAAGCTGCTGTTGGTAATTGCTTTAGTTGTAGATTATTGCTGCTGCTGCAAGCAAGTACAGGAACTTGCTACTGCCAATGCATATGGCGATACGGTGCTGTGAGTATTCAAGACATACTGCTGCTGCACAAATAGCATATAAAATAACCCGTAGCAGATCTATACAGGTGGAGCAGGGGAAGGTGGAGGGTTTCAGAGAAACTCTGAAAGCGTGCTGCAAAAATCTCAGGTGAATGCTAGTCAGCCATATAAATGCAAGGCTGTGAGCTCATTGGCTGCACATGCAAGATGAACCAGTCAGCTTGTGCCAAATCGTTTAACTCTCTGAATATCATCAGTTACGTTTACAACCCTTCAGCCTGCGCCAATCTAGAGTTTCATGACTGAACTATACATTTCAAGAAAATATTTCATGTCAAAGTGGTGTTGGCTGACAAAAACGTTTGGGAACCCATCTAAAATCAGTAAATTATCAATGATTTACTGCCATTGTGTGAATAATATGTAATCATATAATCCATAAAAAGTAGCTGTAATCTGATTTTGAGCATTATAAAATTTAATATACTCTAATTTCGAGTACTTGATTTTTGGAATCTGATTACGTAATCCAGATTACATGTAATCAGTTACTACCCAGCTCTGGTTATACTGTAAGGCAAGGCCATAACCATGTCTTGGACCTTTTTCTTTGGGATAATAATAAAATAATAGTAAGATAATAGTCTTTTTATTTAAAGGAATTAAATAAATAAAGGATTTAATGGATTTATGGGAATAAAGAAAAAGAAATAATATGACAATATATGTTAAACACGGAAAATGCTTCTTGTCTCATCACATTCAATTATGAATTACAGGCTGTATTTTAGATTCAAAATGCAAAAATTTGACTATAAAATTGAGTTGATTGCATCAGTGGACATTAGCTTCAGTCAGTTCTATCGTAAAACAGTTTTCAAATATTAGCCTAAATTTTTAGCTACTTACACCTTACCGTGCACTCTTTCACCATTAAAAACTGAAGCGCCGCGATCGAATTTGCACTTGGTTTTGTTTCTGTGGTGGAAACAAAAAACATAATTGTATGAGGAAAAAAAGGCAGAATTTTGAAATGTAAACTAAGAATTCTGAGGGGGAAAAAAACAGAATTGCAAAAAATAAACTGTGAGATATATAATTGTGATCTTTTTTATGATTTTTTTTTTTTCTGTAGCAGAAACAGGCTTCCATAGTAGACCACCTAAAACATTTTGTCAAATACTGTCAAATATCAATATTGGACAATTTGGCCATTTCTGATTATTGTTACATTTTAATTAATCACTATGGTGGTTATGGCCCTGCTGTAAGAGACTTTGAAGATTCGAATAGTATGAAATACCTTGTTTTTCTGTTTTCCAACTTTAGGAGCTGGTTCCAGTGGCAACCCCTGCACTGAGACGTACCGCGGACCCAGCGCTCATTCTGAGCCCGAGGTCAAGGCCATTGTGGACTTTGTGAAATCTCACGGCAAACTCAAGGCCTTTGTGTCCATCCACAGCTATTCCCAGATGCTCCTCTATCCATACGGATACACAAGCACTCCTGCAAAGGACAAGGCTGAACTGGTATGCATATGGAAACATATTATTCTAGATATATGTAGCAACAATAAAAACAATTTCTATATTGTCCCTTCAGCATGAACTCGCCAGGACGGCTGTCTCTGCCCTGCAGTCATTGTATAACACTCGCTACACATATGGAAGCATCATTACTACCATCTGTAAGTTAGATTTATTTCAGTTAGATTTAGTTCATATCAAGTTTGCACCCTGCTAACAATCTCTCTGTTCACAGATCAAGCCAGTGGAGGCACTATTGACTGGACCTATAACCAGGGCATCAAGTACTCCTACACTTTTGAGCTGAGAGACACTGGCCGCTATGGTTTCCTCCTGCCTGCCAATCAAATCGTCCCCACTGCTGAGGAGACCTGGCTGGCCCTGATGGCCATCATGGAGCACACCAGGAATAATCCATATTAAACATACAACAATGCTTCTCTGATGAGTCAAAGTGAATAAAAGAGTGTTAATAAAAGCAACAAATGCATTTACCATCTTATGGATGTTGCTTTAATATACATTACAAATAATATATTGTTCAGCCCTGAAATGTCCCCGGATACTGACTGATATATCTGTACCATATGAGGTATTGGTGGTTATTAGATATTTTATAAATTGATCAATATGGGTTGATATTATATTTAATTACTCATTCTCATTTCTTCTATTAGTACATTTAGATAACATTTGCCATTATCTAACGGCAGTGTTATTTTAGCACCATTAAGATAATATTATAGTTTTTTTTTTTTAATTATGAATTAGATTTTGTGTTATTATTTTCTGCTTTCATTTTATTTTAGTTAAAGTTTTAGTAATTTATTTCAGTTTTGGTTTTAGTTATTTTATTGCATTAAGTTAAACTAAATAAAAATGAGAAATGTTGCCTTGGCATTTAGATGACATAAAATATGTTTGCGGTTTTCATATATTTTATATTTTATTTTATTTCAGGTAACATTTTAGTTTAAGTTTAACCATAATAACCCTGTCTAACACTCACTTAAAGTTCAGCTTTAAAACACCAATAATTAAATAACAATTAAATGTACTCTTCGGCAAATCTCAAAATATCTATTTATTCATCATACTGTACATCATAATGTTGTGATGTCAGAATTTACCAGTAGAATTGATTTTAGTTTTGAACTATTTTTACAATTGATTTTTAGTTTTTAGTGTTTTATTTTTCATTTAATTAGATACAAGTGTATATCATTTTAATATCGACAATTTATCAGTTATTGGTCATATTACTGAAATAATTACCAACGCATCAGTTCAATCAAATTTTATTATTCTTTTGAAGTGAAAAAGCCAGTATGAAAAAAGCCAGTTCCTCCCCAGTATGAAAAGAGCATTTATATTGCATTATTATAACGCTATACATTTAACGGTAAAAATAACTCATTCTGAACTCACGCTACATTGTTACCCAGACCGCCCCACATTTACATGTCTAACACCTATTGGGTGATTAGATATTTGGCCCATTTATCATGTAATTATGTAATGTAATGCGTACATTTATTATGTAATGAACAAAAAGCAGGACAGATTTTTTTATTCTTAAACATGAGAAGAACTAGTGCTACAGTATAAGCATAAAATGAGCATTGAGCTATTACTGCTCTTTACATTCCTCCAAAGGATCTGAAAGCCTGAAATGCTGACTTAAGTTTATTTTCAAGTGGTGCCCGATCAGTTAAGTCTTAAGATTTATGTATATATCACTACAGCAAAAGTATGTGGAGTATTTAATCGCACTGTACAAGCATATATTTGTTACTGAAGGCTAAAATATTGGTCTGTTTTTGGTAAAATAAATAAATAAATAAATAAATAATAATAATAATAAATTAAAAAATAAATGAAAACAAAAATGAACTATAACATGGTATGAAATTCAGGGAAAATGGATTTAAACAATTAATTTCAAAACCTTATTGATCTAGATTGTTGCTCTTTATGATTCAGCTTATTCAGTGCTCGTCAAATACAAAAAGTTACAGCAAATAATATATGTAATAATAATCCAGCTATAATGTAACTCCATGGCAGCTATAACTTCATAAGCACTTTTACTGGAAATTAAGGCATATTGTGCAAAACATTACTGATTTGTTAATTATTTTAAACTCATTCTGACTGATGCTTTCAAAACGATCAAGTCACTCGCAATTTCTACAAAAACTTACATCAGCAATGCTTGCAAATCATCAAAAAAGCATCACAGAAAACAAATGAGTACATTTGCATAAAAGACAAGATAAAAAATGTGAGCTGTAGTGACTGTGGACTGAATTTCCAGTTTAGTTCCTCATTTGACAGGGAATTATTAAATTGAGGACTTAAAATACTGTAAATACAACAACTTGTTTTCTTCTCAATAAACCCTGTAACAGGCGAGAGAACAGATGCATTGTTCTCATCCCTTAAATTCCATCATCAGTGTTTTATAAGGTTATGAGAACCAAAGCAGCAGGTTTGTCTGACTCTTGACCTGTTAGTTTGGTTATAATCACTATGTTACTATATAAAGGTGGTCGCTAACTGTGAGAAACTCTACTTCAAGCAGCAAGATGAGGGGGTTACTGGTTCTAACCGCTCTTTTTGTGGCTGTGTTTGGCAAAGTGACTTTTGAGGGGTGAGTTCACAAATCTTGTGCGTCTATATCTCATACTTTTTGCTTTCAAATTCTCATATTTACATATGAACACTTGTTGGAATAGTTACATATGACCTACGATATTCTGACAGCTAAAATGCATAATAAAATTGTAACATCCTAATTTGACTGTTATTCTTTTTTATATCTAAAACACAAAATTTACATCTGCAAAATAGGCCTACTGAATATTCAGAATATTATTATTAAGCGTTAATGTCTCTACAGAGACCAGGTTCTTCGGATCACTGCGAAAGATGCAGAGCAGATCGCTCTCCTGAAGGAACTCCCTGAAGAGATACTTGGGGTAAAGCCCATTGATTGTCTGTTTCAGATCATCAGTGTTTCAGATTTGTTGGGATTATATTATATTATATATATACTCCCTATTATAATATATAATATATAAAATATACTTTACATTTTCATCTGTGTTCAGCTGGACTACTGGATGCCGCCCTCTCGTGCGTCACTGCCCGTGGATGTTCATGTCCCGTTTCACAGCCTACAGGCGATCAGGGCATTCCTGGCATACAATCAGATCCCATATCACGTCATGATTGAGAATGTCCAGGTGGGACTATATCAAAGTTGTGTTTGAAACATTTAATCATATTTAGTTGCATGTAACACTAAACAAGTATTTATCAGGAATAATTACAAAATGTTAAGTTGAAAATATTTATTTGATGGCTTTCTGTACCATAAGGATTTGCTGGATGATGAGGAACGTGAGATGGTGAAATATCATTCCTTTCCAAGAAGTACCGATGACTTTGTCTACACCACCTACCATGACCTGAACTCTGTGAGTGGTGCAATTTTAAAAACATTGAACTTTCAGCATCAGAATTTAAATGAAACTATGTTTTATTGTGCTTTAAAATTGTTTGAATGTGTTTCTGACTCCAGTTCAGTGTGTTGTTTATAAACCTACAGAGCCTACAAACCATTCTCTATACCATGTTTCTCTCAGATTAACTCTTTCATGGACATGCTTGTGGCAGAGAACAGTAATCTGGTCAGCAAAATTGAGATTGGTAAGAGCTACGAGGGCCGATCCTTGGACGTCCTGAAGGTAGGTCACGACTCATGATCAATAACAGTATTATGGCATTCTTTAAGCATGCTTACTTTACTATTAGGAAACTATTTTTGGCCATTAACTATACTTCAGTGTTAGTGGAAATTAATTATTAAATCCCAATTTGCATACTAATTTGTAAACTATCTATAATACATAATATGCCACATAAGTGTATCCCAAATAAAAATATGCTGATAATAGTATATCAAAAAATACCAAATCTTTGGTGAGTCCATGAAGTATGAATCGTGCTTGATTCATCGGTGAATTTTGCACACAAGCTACTATTGCGATAAATTTTGCGATTATGCCACGATTCTAAGAAATTAGAAAAATAGTTAACCCAAAAATGAAAATTACCCCATGATTTAATCACCCTCAAGCTATCATAGGTGTATATGACTTTCTTCTTTCAGAAGAATACAATTGGAGTTAAATTAAAAAAATGTTGTGGCTCTTCCAAGCTTTATAATGATAGTGAATGGCTGTTGAGATTTTGAAGTCCAATAAAGTGCATCCATCCATCCATCATAAAATATAATCCACACGGCTCTGGGGGGTTAAAGGAAAACGCCACCGTTTTTCCATATTCTAATATGTTCTTCCCTCAATTTAGACGAGTTGATATGTACCTCTCCCGTCTCACTGCATGCACTTAATCACTCTAGCGCGCGGCGCAACTATGCTAGCGTTTAGCTTAGCACCATTCATTCCTTAGGATCCAAACAGGGATGAATTTAGAAGCTACCAAACACTTCCGTGTTTTCCCTATTTAAAGACGGTTACATGAGTAGTTACACGAGTAAGTATGGTGACAAAAAATAAAACGTGGTGATTTTCTAAGCGGATAAAAAATGATAACTATAGTGTATGGCGGAAGAGCACGTCGCAGCACTTCGACCTCGGCGCAGTAATATCATCACTCAAGTGAGCACGTTGCAGCACTTCGACCTCTGCACATGATGATATTACTGCGCCGAGGTCGAAGTGCTGCGACGTGCTCTTCCGCCAGGGAAAACATGGAAAACATGGAAGTGTTTGGTGGCTTCTAAATTCATCCCTGTTTGGATCCTAAGGAATGAATGGTGCTAAGCTAAATACTAGCATAGTTGCGCCGCCCACTAGAGCGATTAAGTGCACGCAGTGAGATGGGAGAGGTACTTATCAACTCGTCTAAATTGAAGGAAGAACATATTAGAATATGGAAAAACGGTGGCGTTTTCCTTTAATAAAGGCATTCTGAAGCGAATCGATGCATTTTTGTAAGAAAAATATCCGTATTTAAAACTTTATAAACTGTAATCTCTAGCTTCCACTAACTGTCGTATGTGAGTTCACGAGAGAGTGGCATTCCAGTGGATGACATAGGACATAGATAAACGCGGAAGTGACGAAAGCGGAAGCGCAGAGGAGAAAGCAAAACAAAACACCAGACACGAATTAGAAGTACAAAATGAGGATTTGCAAAGAATATAAGCCAAGAGGATTTCGCTATAAGCCAAGAGAAGACTGGTTTTCCTTTGCTTTAAACAAAACTGGGTTCTCGTGAGACTAGCTTAGGTTACGCCATCCGCTGGAACGCCACTCTCTCGTGAACGTGCACAAGCAGCCTACACTACACTTATTAAAAATAAAAGTTACATAGGGGTAGTGATACAATGGATGAACCATTTCGGGTTCCCCTAAAAAATGTTTCTGATAACAGTACTTAAAAGAACCATTTTTAAAAGAACAGAACTTTTTCCCACTATAAAGAACTTTTTGTGGAATGGAAAGGTTCCATAATTGTTCAATTCTTCATGGAACCATCAGTGCCAGTAAAGAACCTATATATTTAAGAGTGTATGTAATTTAAAGGTCAGAATAAATTAATATTACTAATATCCTGTCATTCAGTTCAGCACTGGAGCAAACCGTCCAGGTATCTGGATCGACACTGGCATCCACTCCAGAGAATGGATTACCCTGGCCAGCGCAATCTGGTTTGCCAAAAAGGTCAACTGAAATTATGAAACACAATCTACTCAGTCTACTACCACAAAACTACTGGTCAACAAGTTTCCTCCTTGTGTTTTCGATTGCATAGATCTTGACCGACTATGGACGTGACCCTGTCCTCACTGACATCCTTAACAACTATGATATCTTCTTGGAGATCATTGCCAATCCTGATGGTTTCGAATACACCCACAGCAATGTGAGTTTGATGCCCGGAAGACTTAACATTTAAAGTTAATAAAAATCTGCCCTCTTTCTTGTGTAATCCAATTGTTTGTTTGGTTGGTTAAGGACCGCATGTGGCGTAAAACCAGAAAGCCGAATCCTGGCTCCAGCTGTGTTGGTGTTGACCCCAACAGGAACTGGGAAATTGGCTTTGGAGGTGAGATGTACCATTGTTTGGGATATTGGGGGTTCTGATGAATTTATACTGTATATTCTAATGATAGTTAATCTTTGCACTGTTTTCATCTATAGGGCCTGGTGCCAGCAGTAACCCATGCTCTCAGACCTACCATGGTCCCAGCATTCATTCTGAGCCCGAGGTCAAGGCCATTGTGGACTTTGTGAAATCTCATGGCAACCTCAAGGCCTTTTTGTCCATCCACAGCTATTCCCAGATGCTCCTCTATCCATACGGATACACAAGCACTCCTGCCAAAGACCAGGCTGAACTGGTATGCATGTGGATCTGGATGCTTTTAACATGTTAGATCTGTTCAAATATAATAATTCTATATTGTCCCTTCAGCATGAACTCGCCAGAAAGGCTGTCTCTGAACTGCAGTCTTTACATAACACTGCCTACACATATGGCAGCGTCATTACTACCATCTGTAAGTACATTTACAATTAACCTAAAGCTCTAATCTTATCAATATTATAGTGTGTATCAGAATGACTATTTTTTATGATAATCTCATTGCTATCTCTCTGCTCTCAGACCAAGCCGATGGAATCACTATTGACTGGACGTATGAACAGGGCATCAAGTACTCCTACACCTTTGAGCTGAGAGACACTGGTCGCTATGGTTTCCTCCTGCCTGCCGATCAGATTGTCCCAACTGCTGAGGAGACCTGGCTGGCCCTGATGGCCATCATGGAGCACACCAGGAATAATCCATATTAAACATGTAACAATGCTTCTGAGCTAAACTTCATAAAAGAGTGTTAATAAAAGACAATTAATCAATGTTGCATAAGTGCCGGATAATGTACGTGAGCAGGTCAATATGGCAAAAAGGTTTTTTATTGCCATAATGACTGTCATTTTGTAGATTATCCAGCTTATTACATTGCTTCTTGACTAATAAATGAATACTGAAATGAAACATTGATTTGAGTGAATTTTTTTTTTATAATCTTACCTGTATTTTCTCTTGAAAGCTTCTGCTAAAAATACTTCCATATTAACATAAAACATAAGGCTTAGCAATGACGAACATTACAACATTAAAGTAATATTAACATTAGAGTCCTCTGAGGCTATTTTCACTTGTCGATAAATATACACAAGATGAATATAAAATATGGCTTAGCAACAAGATGACACTGAAATAATACAGTAATATTAATATTAAAGTCCTCTGGGGCCATTTTCACTACAACGGAGCAAAGTAGGTAGCGAAATAAAAGTAGCACCGGTTAATTATCTCGGAATAGCGCAACTGACCAATCAAAATCGAGTATTCCAGAGAGTCGCGTAAAATGAAGGTCCTAAATCAGGGGCCAGTTTCATAAACATAGCCACTATTGTGTCTTAAGAACTAGTTTGACCAATTAGCAGTTAGCCAATGGGAAATCCTACTTTTTGGATTCAGATTAGACCAACCTCCCTTTTTGTAAAGGATTTCAAAAAGTTATGACCAGTTCTGAAGAAAAAAGAATTAGATTACTAATTAACGTTTAGCCAGCTGAACAATCGGTATGTTGTTAAACATCTGTACAATCAATTGAACGCACTGTATTTCTATCCCTCACAGTTTCGGTTTCATTCCTGTCAAAAATTAAATACGGCATTCTGAACATACATGAGGAACAGGATATTCTTAAAAAATCATGCAAGTATCACTTGGGTCTACAATATAAAATTGATTTTTATTCAGCCATCAATACAAAGTAACAAACCAGGTAGTTTTCATTGTATAGATTAAATTAAATTACTTCATTGGTCAATAAAACAAAGTCTATGATAGAACAGGGATAACTGATTTCAGTCAATAAGCACAGAAACATGGACAACAAAGGCCAAACAAAGCACTTTCTACCACTTCATCATGTACACATTCTATATACAATGACTGCAATAAATGAACTTTAAGTTCCTTCATCATGCTCTGCAACAGACAAAGCAAAGTTTCACACAGAAACATCATCTTCATTAATGCCCGCAATAACACAATTCATAACATTCAAATTCAAATCACAGCTGAGATGCCGATTATGAAGGAAAATCTTTTTGCACTGGGTCGGAAAGCATCAACCATTTAAATAAATGCACTGAACAAACAGACCAGCTCTGGCTTTAAGGCAAAATCAGCACATCTAAGATATTTCTAAAGCACTGTGGCATACATACTGTACCTATGCTGAACCAGCATGCTGAATGAACAGATCATGTCATAGCACAGTTAAAGCAAAAAAAAATGACCACCAAGATGTGGAGTCCTTCCACTAAGACCTGCTTACTTAACATATAGAAGAACCTATGTATGCATTAAAAGGGATAAGATGTCAAACCCCAGACATCTCGTACCATCATTATAGTATAAATGACCAATGATGCCAAAAAATTGACAGTGGATGGGTTGGATTTGGAGTCTGCAGTGCAAAGATATGTGAATAAACTGAAATAATCATAAAACAGTGCCATTTGTATTTACCACCAAAACCAAGAAATGGTTTCTCCCAGTGTAGTTCTGAGAATGTGCATGTGGCATAATAAGAGCGAACTACAAAAAAAACAACAAAAAAAAACAAACAAACAGTAGTTTAGAGCAGTGGTTCCCAACCACGTTCCTGGAGGCCCCCCAACACTGCACATTTTGCATCTCTCCTTTGTCTGACACATCCATTTCAGGCCTTGGAGTCTGTACTAATGAGCTGATGATCTGAATCAGGTGTGTTTGATTAAGGAGACATGGAAAACATGCAGTGTTGGGGGGCCTCCAGGAACGTGGTTGGGAACCACTGGTTTAGTGTCCATGTTCACAGGAATCCTGCAAAAGTTAAATATAAAGGCTTTATTTGCATTAGAGTGAAGACGACAGTGATGAAGGTGAAACTGAGGGTTATTTCCAAGGTCGACTACTCCGCGAACGAGCACTTTCTGATCCTGCTATGGATGAGCCTTGTCGACTACTCTGAACTGTAGACGCTTTGGAACGAAAGCTGCTAGTGGACATTCTGCTGTGGAGACGACCTAAAATAGGGAAAAAAAAATGATGATCACAATAGTAAACAGTAAAAAATATACACGTTATTAAAAACTGAGCACCAATAATATTTGATAATAATAATTATGGCAGCAAATCAGCATATTAGAGTGATTTCTGAATGATCATGTGACACTAAAGACTGGAGTAATGATGCTGAAATCTGAGCTTTGCCATCACAGAAATAAATTACCTTTTAGAAAACAATTCTTTTAAACTACAATATTTTTTCACAATATTACTGTCACATATATGCAGCCCTGATGAGCATAAGATATAACACATATTTATTGTATGTAAGTATGGCTCAAAGATTGAAATGAAACATGTTAAATCAGGGCTGCCCAACCCTGTTCCTGGAGATCTATGCTGCATCCGAAAACTGAAAAATGCTGATTTTTGAAGGCAGCATAGATGTATCCTTTGCTGCCTTTGATATCCCACAATCCTGTGCGTTCCATTCCGAGACGGTTGAGCTAAAAAATAAAGACGGCGGCTGGAAGTTGCGTTTGGTGGTTAGTTTGTGTGTAAATGTATATTTCTGGTTAACTTTTTGCACTTTTGATGTTATTTCTAGCGAGAAAAGAGTATTGTAGTAATTAAATATTTGTTTACTTGTCACCAAAACTCGTTCTATTTTGTTGTAGATCGTTAAACCGTTACGCTGCCTCAGAAGCCTGTCCGAAATCAGTTTCGTGAGGTGCCTTTGTGCAAAAACGCTGCCTGCAAAGTCATTGCCTCATGAGGCAGCGAGGCAGCAAGTCAGCTGCCTAAGTTTTCGGATGCAGCCCTACAATCAGCTCCAACCCTGATCAAACACACCTGAACCGGCTAATTAATCTCTTAGGCAGCAGTTGATAATCACAGACAGCTGTATTGGAGCAGGGCTGGAACTGAAGTCTGCAGGATTGTAGATCTCCAGGAACAGGGTTGGGCAGCCCTGTGTTAAATGAATGATTTTCCAAAAAAAAAAATCATACTGAGATTGCATTTAGATATTTTGTTGCCATCTACTGGTAAATTGTTTGCACTGCAGTGAAGATGGTTATATTGGTTTCAACAGATTGGAAATGATGACTCACTGCTGGGCTCACTGGGTATGTACACTTCCTCTAGGTAATGCTGGATTTTGCTGAGGTCTTCTGAGGTGAACCGCCACTTTTTTTCTGCTGGCTGTGACGTCTGCTGTGGAACTGATCGCTTACGACCTCCAGGTCCCGAGGGTGATGGCAGACAGTAGATGGGAATGGAGCCGGTTGTCATTCCCTCAGGGAACTTCTGAGCAACCACTTTTAAACCTTGTTGAGAAAGAAAAAGAGAAGTTAATGAATAAATGCCATTAAATATAGATCTGACAGGATGAACCCACATGTATGTATTAGAGATCCCTGAGACTTCAATGATCTGTTATTCTGTATATTAATCTGAAAAGGAACTTCTTATTTTCCCTTCTCTGATATTTTTTTTCATAATGGACTTCAGAAGTTTGCCATTTGTCTTTCGTCTGACTCACCTCCTGACAACATGAAGAGATTCTCGAAGCCTCTCTCGCACATGGTAGAGGCGGCTTGACTTGCTATCCTCTCATCCTCATCATACAAAATTATGATCTTTCCCGATGCATTTTTCTGCATAGTTGTAAAAGATTTTAACACTAGCGATGGGCACGAGTACAGAAGATATTTAAATGACATAAATCATTAATCATTAAAACACAATAACAGTGAGACTTGATTTTTTTTTTTTTTTCAAGATTTCTGGTCCAATTCTATCAATAAATGAATGAACAATGAATAAATAAAATATTTATTGTGCATGTATGAAATAAATGATTCATCTGTTCCTTCACATATATTATTCATGACAAATTATTCATATATATATATATATATATATATATATATATATATATAGTATAATTTATTAATATATGATCATTCATAATACATATTAGTTTTTATACATGCACAGCATAGGTATGCAATAAAAGTTTGAGTTCTACTGAATGAATGAATAATAAACAATACGAATTATAAAAGTAAAAAATACAAAGAAATATAGAGGTGCATTTCATACATGTACAATAAATGTAATTATTAAAAATATTTATTTTATTTTATTTTATTGTGCTTATGTTTATTACATGTGCAGTATAGGTTTGCAATATGATTCAATAGAATTCAAATTCACATTTCAGGAATAAAAAGATACATAATCGAGCACTTCTTTCGTGTATGGGTTCATTGTCCTTGATAAGGTCGCAATGGGGTAACTATAAGCTGTAAGCAAACAACAGATACAATTATTAATAGGTAACATTAATATTAATGATTTTAAAGTCTTTTATTCTTTGAGCAAACTATGGTTTCCTACCACTGATAATATGGCACTGGTCATACTGTTCTCTGTCCCGCACATCCAGCAACAGATACGGGCACTCAGGATAGGGGCACTCTGTGATGTTTGAGGTAGACACTGGAGAGTGTTGGATGCTCTTCTGTCCGTTCTTGTCCAGATCCATTTCTCCCACGCCACTGATGACACTATGAATGAGCCCAGAGATTCTCAGTTACACTGAGTGAGGACAGTCAGGGGTTCTCACTGTTACAGGCTAAATCTCATTGTTTCCCCCCACGGGGTCTCTGAGGACGGAGTCTGATTGCACTGACTGCCCTTAAACAGGCTCAATGGAGCTTGAGGCCATGAGAAAGCAGCCTGGCCAATCAGAGCTCTTGTGGATGTACAATAGAGGAAATGTTAGAAGGGGCATCAGTTTGATGCATAAAATGATATTCTGATGTGGCTGGCCGAATTAAAGAGATAGTTACGAACACAAAGGTGATTTGGCTACCTTTGGAGTGTAGATCTAGGAGAAAACGCAGTGTCGCCGGATTCATCATTGTTGATACTCTGTGGGGGAAGAAGCGTGGGCTGGGAGGATCCATTCGTCTGATCAGAGAGACGGTCGAGGCCCAGTGATGCAGAGAATATTGAAACATCATCTGAAATCATACACGAAAATGAAAATGATTACAAATGCTTGTCAGGGAGTTGCTATGCAGCTGCTTAAGTATGGAAAAAATGCAATACAAATTTTCTGCCCATCTCGCAATATTTTTGTGTTCAAAAGTATTTAATTTCCCACATAAATTGTTAGTTTATATGCAAACTTTTAAACTTTTGGGTTCCCCTGATGAACTTTATATTTGCTCACACAACTTTTGCATTCTCTCACAAAAGTATTTTGTTACACCAAAAAACATTGTGTTTACTTGAAAAATGATTGCTTTCTCCCAAACTTTGTTTGTTCACAAAAGCGTTAAGATATAATATAATAATAATGATGTCAGCAAAAACTACTAATAGAAACAAACAGAGTAACATAAAAGAGAAATGAAAGTCTACCTTCTAAACCCGCCATTTCATCTTTAATGTTGTCATTCTGATCTGACACTGAAGCAACCTGGATTACCTGAAAAAAAAATTATAATAAAGATATAAAACATATGAAAGATAAAAGCATATATTTAGGAATATATATCAAAACACACACTGTTCAAAAGTTTGTGGTCAAAGATTTTTTGTAAAAGAAATGAAAACTTTTACTCAGCGATGACACAGTAAAGGCATTTATAATGTTACAAAATATTATTTCAAATGAATGAAATTAAACCTTTCTACAAAAGTACTAAGCAGCAAAACTATTTTCAGCATTGATAATAAGAAGAAATGTTTCTTGAGCAGCAAATTAACATAGAATAATAAGGATCATGTGACAA
Source organism: Spinibarbus caldwelli (assembly GCA_039654775.1). Classification (NCBI taxonomy): domain Eukaryota; kingdom Metazoa; phylum Chordata; class Actinopteri; order Cypriniformes; family Cyprinidae; genus Spinibarbus; species Spinibarbus caldwelli. Next base: position 12,225,657 of record CM077265.1, on the reverse strand, counting down.
ATGGCTGCTGAAAATTCAACTTTGCCATGACATGAATAAATTACATATTAAATTATATTTAAAAAGAAAACAGTCATTTTAAATTGTAATAATATTTCACAAAAATACTGTTTTCCTGTACTACAACTGTAAAAGAAAGTAAAGACTATGCGCTATTTAATTTATTATTCATGTACCAGCTGTGCAAATGTAGTCACTTTCAGTCTTTTAAATAGCTCGTCCTTCCTATATCTGTAGTCTGGAACAAAAGAAGAAAAAAAAAACATAATAAGCATGCATTTCAAATTAAGCAGAGCTGTTGCGCAAATATTTTGCAACAGTTTTGATGCATTTTACCTGGATCCTGAGCGTTACCGTTTCTCTCTCCATCTTCATTTAAAGACACATCATTTAAATTCACTCCCAAAATATCAAACTCCATTTTGATATTTTCTAAACTTGACTTTAACACGCCAGTTGCTGCTACAAACTGAGGCGAGCTCTGCCAACATCTCTTTATATCTTTGGCAAGAACTCCATAGTCCAGCCTCACCACCAAACCCACTGTAAGATGCCAAGTGACACCGCTGGATGAGGTTATGTATCTCATTTTCACTACAGACAGCCTCGACAGAGGAATTACTGTAATCTACACTACAATCACCACCCTCTGCTCATGTAGCCAAAAGAAGGAAGGATTGCTTATCCTTGAGAAATCACAAGGAACCTGTAACAAGATGACTAATGTGGACAAAGGAGACTTTCTCTCCTTATCAAGTAAGTAAATATCAGTAGGACAAGCATATCTGGAGACGAAATAGCTGAAACAAGTCATTAAGTGCCTGTTCACACAAAATGCATTTTTGTGTTATTCTGTACTGCTTTGTAATTACTTTTTTAATGTTAATACACCATTGTGATGTGCTAGTTAGAATCACCCTTTAAAGCACCATGACATTTTTATGTATCAAATATATTTCTCCACTATTATATACGAAATAATTTTATTTAGAACTTACTTTTCCTTGCCTCCTCTAGTCTCTCCATGTACTTTGTCAGGCTGGAGCCTAGAAAATAAACTGGGTTAATCATCATATACTTTATCATATGCAATGTATATGCAAAAATGTTATGATTTTACAAAAGGTGAATACCTGTATCGAGCTGTGTTTTTACATGTTGATATTTTGGATTCTGTGGAATCCTCTTCTTTAAATACTGAGGAGAAAAAGAAACATTCTTTTAAAGAAAACATACATTTTTGGGATCAATGTAACCGGTGGTTAAACACTGGCAGTGGCTCATCACATTCTGAGAATATGATGTCTATGAAACAAACACTGAGTTTAATAGAGCATCAGTGTTCATGAAAGCCACTGCAAGCTCTAATAACATCCATTAGACTAGACAAAAGGTCCATTTATTGATAGGCATCGTTACAAATTAATTCAACATGAAAGCATCAGCAGTAAACTGGTGTTGATGGTCAGACAGACAGGTATGTAGTTTCTTTATTGCAATAATAATAAAGATTACAGTACGAACAAAACAAACAGAAAAGAACAGTATGTACAAAACATACAAAATACCTTTCAATAAAAAAATACTTAAGGATTAATAGATAACAGAAAAAGCAATATAATATAAAAATTTCTTTAAAATTGACAGAAAGGAGTCATACAAAAAAAAAAGAAAAAGAGAGGGCACACAAATAAAGATATAAGTACATTAAGGAAAAATCTTAAACATGGCACAAGTTCTAGATGTTTTTATAGCTTTTTTATTAACAGACGTTGAAATTGTATTTAAATACAACTTAATTTCTTGTTTGAAGATGTTAAAGTGGGGTTTGCATTTAGTACATTTACATTTAGACAGACAGGTATGCATGTGATGGCAATGTCAAACATTCCTGAGCTAGCTTTTAAAATATTACAAACCATAACATGTTGTACAAATTGCACTTTGCATAAAAATAAACCACTGACCTCAGAGTCGCCAATCCCCCGCTTCACCGACATCTTCCAGCAGCTGAGCTTCGGCGGCTATCGTTAGCTTCCAAAATCAAAACTCAAAGCGTCGCCTCTTTGAGCAACACCGTCGCTGATTGGTCCGTTGATTTGATGATCCAATCAATGACTGCGTTCTTACTATCTCGATGTTGAGTTCCGAGAGTTTACCGTTTGGGTTGTTGCTTAGCAACGGCGTTATTTCCAACGCAGTTTTATCCTGTGGTTACAACTGCATTGACAGAGAGCCGTTGGCCGTATTTATTTGTTACAAGCTTTTGCAGATCGATTTGTATTTTAGCAGCAATTTCTCCAAAGGCATTTGTTTATAATATTTGGCTGGGATATGCAACTCACTGACTCTACAGACAGTATAATCTTCGCTAGACAAGCTTGCAAATTTTAGATTTAATCCCAACACGCCTTCTGTTGCATTAAGAAGATGGGTTACATTAGCGTTTTCCATTGACTTCATTAATTAATCAAAATTATGCGCAAATAAGAGTCTATACATGTACATATTTAGACACAAATGGCATTTTTCGCCAGAACTAGCCGCGCTGACTCGATGATTCTGAGTGTGACTCGTTTGGTCTGGGTAAAACGCGGCTCGTTTGACAGATGGGAAGTGTTTCAATATGAACGAGTTTCACTGATTTACTTGTAAATCCAAGACCAAACTATACCAAATTGAGAAACTTTTTTTGACTTTAACCGGAATAATGGCGTCTGTAATGGTAAGAGGACTTATCAGAAACATTTTTAAATGCGAATCTTGACATGTTAGTTAGTTGTTGGTTTAATTAGCTCTGTGCAAACTGTGCTGGAAAGTTTGGTGTTTTTGTTTGTATATGGGGATACATATATTGGTTATATTTGTTCGGATTCGACGTTGACCTCGAGTAATTGACCAAAAACAATATAATCAACTATCACTAACAAAAAAATGCTATGAAATGTGTGTAGTTTTAGACATGGTACTACTATCATGGTGTTTTGGACATGTACTATGGTATTACCATCGTTTGTTGGACATGCACCACATTAATACCATGATTTTTTTGAAAATATACCGTTATATTACCATGTTTTTTGAACATCATGATGAAATAGGGTCCAGAAGACTTAGTCCAGATTGGATTCATAAAAAACTTTTTTTATGAATGCTTGTATGTATATATGTATGCATGTGTGTGTACTATAACATATTTTAATGTTATAAGATATGTTGAAAAATTATATTAAAAAAAAAGTTTTATGTGTATTATATGTTATATTATATGTAATATAACATGTTTTAAATAATGTTCACTCACATTACGCTAAAATATAATTTGCACTGAAATAAAACTTGTAGCCTATATAAACAAAATATTCAATAAAATTAACTTTCTAATTCTGTCAGACTTTTGAACTTAATATTTTTACACCTTATTCTTCTATGATGTTTTTTTCAGGAGGATCCCACCCTTGAGAGACATTTTAAAGGTCACAAAGATGTTGTTTCCTGTGCTGACTTCAGCCCCAATAATAAACAGCTTGGTATGTTATATTTGTCGTCTTTTTCTAGTCTGAGAAGATCCCAGTTTGACCACTCGCAACTTCTCTTGCAGCTACTGGATCCTGTGACAAGAACCTTATGATCTGGAACCTCGCTCCTAAAGCCAGAGCGTTCAGGTTTGTGGGTCACACAGATATCATTACAGGTGTCCATTTTTCTCCAAATGGTTCCTTGGTGGCATCTTCATCCAGAGACCAGACAGTTCGACTGTGGACGCCTAGCATGTGAGTGAGGGCAGATGCCCACTTTTGAGTTTCAGTGTATTATTTGTATCTTAATTCGTTATTCTACATGTGCATTACAGAAAGGGAGAGTCGACTGTGTTTAAAGCCCACACAGCGAGCGTTCGAAGTGTTCAATTCTCCAGCGATGGCCAAAGGCTGGTCACGGCCTCAGATGACAAGTCTGTGAAAGTGTGGGGTGTTGAACGGAAGAAATTCCTCTACTCTCTCAATCGGCACACCAACTGGGTGCGCTGTGCGAGGTATGAGACTATGCGTGTAACCTTTCTGTTTTGTCGGATAAAGTGGGATTTGTCTCACTGCCACTTGGTCTGTCCCTGTCAGGTTTTCACCAGATGGTCGTCTTGTTGCTTCCTGTGGTGATGACAGGACGGTTCGCCTCTGGGATACATCCTCACGTCAGTGCATCAACATTTTCACAGACTACGGAGGGTGAGAATTGAGTGTTGCTGTTTTTTTTCTGAATCTTTGTTTTTTGGGTTCAAGTTTCCTGATATTTCAAATTGTCTGTTTAGGTCTGCAACATTTGTGGACTTCAATTCCAGTGGCACATGCATTGCATCATCAGGAGCAGACAACACATTAAAAATCTGGGATATTCGTACAAACAAGTTAATACAACATTACAGAGGTAGTAGTTTTTTTTTTTTAAACAGTCAAAGACTAATCTTGTTTTCTAGCATTTAACTTGCATTTGTCTTGCAGTTCATAGTGCAGGGGTTAACTGCTTTTCCTTCCATCCATCTGGAAACTATTTGATCAGTGGTTCAAGTGACAGTACAATGAAGATCTTGGACCTTCTGGAGGGGAGGCTCATTTACACCCTTCACGGCCACAAGGTGTCAAATTCTGTCTTGGTAGTAGAGTAGAATTTGAATCCCAACTGGAACAATTAGGAATTCATCCAAAAAAAATTCATTTTAGGTCCGTGTACGTTGCATTCATAAAGAGTCCTCCGCTGTTAAACTCACTGTTAAGCGTTTATTGCAACTCCTGCGTTCATCTCCCTCTAATCAAACAACCAGACTAACAAATGGCTTGACACAAACCATACTGGGGCAGCGTCTACACAGGGCTTACTTCTGTGTAGATATAGATTCTATATGGCAATTATTAGGTGCTTACTGCAGAAATATGTATGTACCTCGGATCTGCAGCCACATCACCCATTTAGTCTATTTCTTTTGCGCACAGCACATTTTATTTACCTGTCCAGTTATCAAAATCTGTGTGGCAAAGCTGCGTGACATTTACATTATAGAGAAGCGCAGACCAGTATCGATTTTAGTGTGACTATAAAGCTATCTTACCGTTTTGATTATTATTTGGAATTTTTTTGTGAGAAGTTTATATGATACTGTCATTATCTGATGGCATGTTACACATGTATATAATACATGCTATTTTTTTTTTTTAGAAAAGGGCATTTTTCTAACTTTATAAAACATGTCACCTTCAATATTAAATTCCTGAATTTAGTCGATATTTGAAAAAATATGACATTATAGGTGTCACCTATTAAATCCGTACCAACCAAAGCATCTTTGCACTGTGGCACAGAAGCTGCATCTTAAGTTGAATTTAGATGTATTTACACAATTAATGCTACTCAGACAGCAGTAAATGCATTAACACAGCAATTGCATTATAGAATGAGATTAATGTTTTAAACAAAAACATTTTGAATAGCCTACAGAAATATGAAATGAGTGACAAAATGAAACAATAGGACACTTGAATTATGAAGGTTACATCGCCAGTAGGTGGCGGCAAGTCATTGTGTTGATGATTGAGTCATAGAGTCATCAATTCAACCGATTTGTTCAAAATGCTGATTTGTTCAGGAGCAAAGTAAATGGGTCGTTGAACCACTCACTCAAACGATTCATTCAAAGACTGATTCATTCAAGAATGAAATGCCTGTGTTTTAAGTCAAATAAAACACACTGTTTTGTGTCTACAATGAAATCAGTTTATTCTCATTAATGAAACTGTACTGTCTAAAATAAAAGTTATGACTGCTGCGTATTCACACTAAAATCAATACTGGCCTGCGCTTCGCTATAATGCATTTGCCCCGTGTTGTCCAGTGCGTCACGCTGCTTTGCCACACAGATTTTGATAACTGGACAGCTAAATAAAATGTGCGGTACGCCAAAGACTAAAAGGATACTGTGGCTGCAGATCCGAGGTACAAACATATTTCTGCAATAAGCACCTAATATTTGGCAAATAGAATCCCCAACGGAGCACTCTTATTCTGTTGATGACATGATGGCACCGTTTAATTTTTGGCACGACCAATCAGTGAAAAGGGGCGTTTAATTCCCTCCCACACGTGGAAATCAAACATTCAAGCTGTTTATCCATTTTCTACCCCTGAATGTAAAAATGAAAATTTAAGATGAATTTTTGTCTTTTCGAGTTTTTGAAATAACGAAAAATGAAAATGGTGCCATTTTCTCGTGTTTCTGTTTTCAATATTAAATCAAAAAACGAATGAATGCAACGTACACGGACCATTTTAACTGAAAATATTTCATATACAATTTTAGTATTAGGAATTCAAAAATAAATGTTCACTTTTTAAAATTCATTTCTAAGCTATGCTGTTTTTTTAATGCTATATAATTTGACAGGTAAAGTTTGATCCCTTATGTTTTGCTTTTTATGTTACTGTCCATATTGTCAATGGTAAAGCTGAAGACAATTTTCCACATAAATTCTTATTTTTTATTAAATTATTTTTTAAAATTTATTTTAGTCCAGTTTTGGAGCTTTACAGTCATGATAACAAACTGTAATTGTATGGCAGGAGTCGCATAATAATTAAAAAAAAATCTACATCAAAAAAGTAAATAAAATTAACATAAAAGTTTCAAAAAAAAAATTAAATAAGGTACCGTTTGTAAATATTAGTTAACTACATTAGTTAACATGAACTAAAAAAAAGAAAAGTACTTCTAAAGCATTTATTATTCTTAGTTAATTTCAGCATTCACTGATACATTATTAAAATCAAAAGTTGTATCTGTTAATGTTATTTAGTGAATCTGAGCTGACATGAACTAACAATGAACAGTTTTATTTTTATTAACTAACATTACCAAAGATGAATAAATACTGTAACAAATGTATTGCTCATTGTTTTTAGTAGTTGATACTGTAGCTAACATTAACTAATTAGATGTTATTGTAAAGTTTTAATGAAAAAATAACAGCAAGCATTTTTAAAATGATATGATGGTGAGTATGTTTTCATTTCTGGTGAACTATTCCTTCAGTTTTATGTATATTTTGTGTTATAGACCTGCATTAAACATCCATCAGAAAAAGCCTTCATCCAACAGGAAAAGCCATAAAGTGTTTTTTTCCCCCTGTTCTCAGGGTCCAGTGTTGGCTGTGGCTTTTTCTCGAGATGGAGGTCTGTTTGCTTCAGGAGGTGCTGATTCTCAGGTAATTGTGACCTAATGCTTTGTTTTACTATCCGATCACTATCAGGCTGATGTCACTCATGCTTGTGATCGTCTGGGTTTCAGGTTCTGATGTGGAAGACCAACTTTGATTCACTGAATTACAGAGATCTGTTGAGCAGACATAGCAAACGAGTCACTCCAGATCCCCTTCCACACCTGATGGACATTTACCCTCGATCACCTCACAGACACAATGCTCAGAATGGCACAGTAGAGGTCAGTGGCCACAACTGCACTGCTACTTCAATACCCATGTGTTTCACAAACAGTACAGATTTTCTCCTCGGGGGTCAGTATGCTGCGTCAATGCTGTAGATCAATCCAGTACATTCCAGTCAGTGTGTTAGCTCTGTGACGTGCACACTACATTCATGTTTTTAATAATCACTTGCTGACGTCAATACTCTCATTTCCTTAGATTAATCCCATTGTTGCTGATACTCAGTCTGGTGACCGTCAAGTGTTTGAAGTGGGACGTGTTCTTTTCTCCACAGCGGTAAGATCTGAACTCTGACAGGAACTGAATAATGTAGTCAGAACGGATTCAGTCCAGCCACTAGAGGGAAATATAGACCAGCTAATGTTGAGCCCTCATTGAACAGTGTGCTGTCACTGCAGTCACTGCCACTCTTTGTCATGGTTTCCTTTTAAATAATCACTCTTCGTCTCATCAGTATTTATCATTATTTTTAACATTATTATGGTTTTGTCTAGTCCATCCACTTCTGTTCTCTGGCAAATATTGCTCACTTTCTAATAGAGTGGGGTCTGAAAATCGGAGACCAACATTGAAAATCTAGCATGCTGTCATGAAACGAAAAGGGGGACAAAATATTAAGAAATTATTAAATTTGTGCTAATTTTCCACTTTATGGTTTTCACTCAAATTGCTATTCTGAAATAGATATAAATTAATTTGCTGTGAGTATTAATTGTTTTGCCAAATTGCTTTTTTGATACTATAATTTGTAATGAAAAATATATTAAATATAATTTTTTTTTTACTAAGCGTTCACTCAAATTGTTATTCTGATGCTATAATTTGTCAAAAAATTCAATGTATTTATATTAAAAATAATTATTAAATGTAAAAATTTTTACTAAAATTACTAATCTGATACTATAATTTGTAATGAAAATAAACGTATATTAAATATAATTTTTAAATTCATGTTAATTTTTTACTTTACATTTTCAATCAAATCCCTATTCTGATACTATCATTTGCGATGAAAAATTACATATTTATATTAAATGTAATTATCAAACTAATGTATTTTTTTACTAAGCGTTCGTTCATATTGCTATTCTGATACTATAATTTGTTAAATTCAATATATTTATATTAAATATAATTAAATTCATTACATTTTTTACTCAAATTGCTATTCTGATACTATAATTCATGATTAACTATATTTATATTAAATATATTGTAATTTCTAATTTAGTTTTAATATATATTGTGTAATTATATTACGTGTTATGTATAAATATATTCAGTTAAAAAATGCAAAACAGATGCATTTGCGCTTGTGGCCTCAGATTTTTGAACCCAGCTTTTTGAATTTTGACTTTTTAATACATTCAGCCCAGCAAGTGTTGTGTGTGTGGCCGGCAGCTCTCCAAACCTTTCTTATTTACTGCGTGCCTTATTCTAATCCGAATTATGAGAATATCCTCATGCTTCTGTGCAAAATGCTTCGCTTTCTGCTTTACAAGCGGATTGAGGAAATGCTGCGAGACGGCACACAACAGAATGTGGGTGCCTCGTGTGTTTACAGGAAGTCTCTTTCTCTGGCCCTTTCTCTCCCCCTCTCTTTTAGTCCTTTTTTTTTTTTTTGTTTATTTGTTGATTGTTTTTGTTTTTTTGAGCGCACTGATTCTGGCTGTGTAGAGCAGCTCGAGCGTGAAAGCAAAAACACACGGAGCACACACACGTGCCTAAAGCTGGGCTCTGATGTGAACTCACTTTGCCGCTGGAGCCATAGACTAATAATAGACTCCTCCACACTGTGACTTTAGCTCTCTCACTCACTGCCTCTCTCTCTCCCTCTCTTCCATTTGTCCCTTTTGTCTGTACACACTGTACTGCATAGAGAAAACAACTGTCCGGCTTGAACGCCTGCACACTCATTGACTAGTTGATTAGTCCTGCCACTAGACTCACTGGATATGTGTTGACTAGTTGTTGATCATGTGACTTCAGTCGCACTTGATCTTGCACTTGTGTTGCCAGTGTGGCTATGCGTCTTTAACTACCACATTCATGTTTTTGCAAGTCCCGTCTGGATTTGAGTTTTGGACTGTTTTGAACTGGTAACTTGTCTTTTTAAATTAGCCATTAAAAGAACCAACTCATTTGTTGGTGAATCAAACTACATTGGGTGAACCGCCTAGGTTCTGAAGGCTGCTGAAGCTGCACACACATGGTGAGTCATTCACATAAGGTAAACATTAACCCACTGACTAGTCAAGATGACAAGTTGACTAGTAAAAATTAGCCATAGTGCGCATGTTCACTTTTTCCATTCACACTTTACAACGCTGGCTCAGTCCAGTATGCCCTCCCGAATCCGACCTGTCAGGGCACATTTACAGGAAAACCCTGTCATTTTCTGGCCCTGAGCATCCCACAGTCGCTTAGGGCAGAGTTTCCTCATTCTGCTTCCCTGCCTTGCGTGCGTGGGAGCAGAGACAGGAGGAAGTGGACGGCAGAGAGAAGTATGACCCGTGGCGCCTTTTTGTGTGACGCTTCCTGCCATCACTTCCTCTTGACTGACTCTCTCTGGATTCCTTTCGGTTTGTGTGTGTGTGTGTTTGTGTGTGTGTATGTGTGCAGTGATGTGGTCTTCAATTGGTGGAACTCCTCAGCATCTTGGTCCTTGTTGACTCCCTGATGCATTAGGTCGGCAACATGAGCAAATCCTGAGGCATCTGAATAGCAACGAAAGGACCATGACCCAAATGATCCGTGAGCACTCAAGTCACGGACAAGTATTAGCTTGCGTCAAAGAACTCCTAGGTCTGGTGGTTAGCAGTGGTTCATTGCGTCACTTTTTTTGTATACCACTCTCACCACATTTCAACAGTTCATACATACGTTCTACTATCAGTAAAAGCTGTAAAAATACACTGCAGTCAAAAATTTAGGAATAGTAAGATTTTGAATCTTGATGAATGCTCATCAAGACTGTATTTATTTGATCAAAAACAGAAAAAACAGTAATATTTTGAAATATTATTGTGATTTCTAATATTGGTTTCCTATTTTAATATACTTTAAAATATAATTTATTTCTGTGATGCAGCGCTGAATTTTCATCAGCCATTACTCCAGTGTTCAGTGTCACACGATCCTTCAGAAATCATTCTAATATGTTGATTTATTATCAGCAAACTGTTGTGATGCTTAATATTTTTTTTGGAACCTGTGATACTTTTTTTCTTTGATTCTTTGATGAATAAAAAGTTAAAAAGAACAGCATTTATTCCAAATAGAGAGATTTTGTACAATATAACAATATAAGTCTTTACTATCACGTTTTATCCATTTAGCATATCCTTGCTGAATAAAAGTATTAATTTCTTTAAAAAAAAAAAAAAAAAGAAAGAAAAAATGTACTGACCCCAAACTTTTGAATATTATTGTATATTGTAACACACAATTTCTATTTCGAATAAACACTGTTCTTTTTAACTTTTTATTTATCAAAGAATCCTAATAAAAAGTGTCACAGGTCCCAAAAAATATTAAGCAGCACAAATGTTTCCAACACTGATTATGAATCAGCATATTAGAATGATTTCTGAAGGATCATGTGACACTGAAGACTGGAGTAATGATGCTGAAAATTCAGCTTTGCTTCACAGGAATAAATTCTATTTTAAAGTATTTTAAAATAGAAAATTGTTACCTTAAATTGCAATAAAATTTCACAAATTTTTTCCGTATTTTTTATTAAATAGATACAGCCTTGATGAGCATTAGAAACTTCTTTAAAAAACCTTAAAAATCTTACTGATCCCAAACTTTTGAACGGCAGTGTACATCATATTAAATCTGTTTTTAGTAAATAATATGAAAATATTCTGTATCAATTTATACCTTTTCTATCTTGTATCTATGTTTGTTTCTTGGAGAATTCGTACAGTGCAAAAGAGGTTGAGTTAGCCGTAATCCAATTACAAAAATTAATCACAATATATTGAATCTTGTTTCACATGGTTGAGGTAGTTGTCGATTCTTAGTGTGTATGGTAAAAAATATTGTTTTACCAAAAATTGTTTTACCAAAAATCTTTTTGCCTAATGTTTTACACTATCATAATTGTAGTCATAAGTAAGAAATGAACTAAATTTATTTAATGAATTACTACTACTACTACTACTACTAATAGTTGATAATTAAATCATAATTCTTTTTTATATATTATTTTAATTAAGTACAATACAGCATTATTTTAATATTATTTATTTATTATGAATAATTTAAATTTTTATGACATACCACAAAATAAGTATTTAAAATAATTCTTCACCAGTATGCTACTATTCAGCACAGTTCAGCAGTTTAATAAGTGTGATGTGAAGCATTCTACAGTTTGGCTGTAAATCAAACAGAAGCTCAAACAAAAGGAAAGAAGTCATTTGTGCTCTTTATATGGTCAAATTTAATTATCCTTGAAGCTCCACAAGAATGAATTATCACATTTTTGTACAATATAAATAGATCCCACTTTATATTAGTTGTCTTTAACTACCATGTTCTTTCGTCAGAAAATTTGTTGTTTGGTACAATGTGTTCATTTTGTATTGCAAAAAGGTTACACTTTATTTTAAGGTGTCCTTGTTACAGTGTAATTATAGATTTAAAATAAATAAATAAATAAATAATATTAATTAACTACATGTACTTATTGCTTGATTAGGGTTTCTTGCATGTAATTTATTGTTATTATAATAGTAAGTACATGCAACACATGTAACAGACACCTTAAAATAAAGTGTTACCTGGAAAAAAAATGTTGATGTATTTACAGAAATTAAATATAGATGTAATTACAAACAGTTTTTTTTAATTTTTTTTTTATTTTTATTTTTTTTATAAAAGTACAATGTAAAACATGAATGCTCACAATAATTGCATTATATCAAATTATTAATTTAAATGTTAGTACATTAGTATTTATAGACACAATATATTTTGGGTCCTATAAACAAAGTGTGTGGAAAATGTTTTTTTTTTAATTTTTGCAAATTTAAAATTACTATTTCAATTAACGTAGATTAACAGATGAACTAATCAAGATGAAACCTAATATTGCTGGACTGTTTTTTTTTTATAAATATATATTCTATAGTTGATTAAGTTATACATCCAACTCAATGTATGTACAGTGCATGTTTGTTTGAGGGTCTGTAAATGTGTGCGCACCACCTGGTATTACGTTTCTGAAGGTTGCTTGTAGGGGTGATAGACAGGAAGCAGGCAAAGAGCCTCTTCCTGTGTTGTAAAGAGCAGGAGATTGGGTGCCTGCGAGGTGTGGATACCAGCTTGAAGGCCTGCCACCGGCTCCGGTGACAAGACATGACATGACGGAAGTAAATGGCTAAAGATAGAATGGCCCAGGGGAAGGTTCACTTTCCACCGAGAGAACTTTGAGAAAGATAGCCTTACACGGAGAGAGAGTGACTTGCCATCCTCAAGCAAAAAAGCCATCAGCGGGAAACGCTCATTGATTTAAATCGCATTGCATCGGGAGAGACATCCGTTGCATTGTTTGTGCTTTTTTCGAGCTGTTTACTCTACCTATACGGTGAAACATACATCACACCTTGTCATTGCTGAAATGTAGGTGGTAAAGTGTGGAAATATGTGTTATGGTTATGCAACCGCTGTCGTGTTATCGCAAATTTCCTTTTGTTATGTGGGCGGCATCAGCACTGGCGTTATTGCACCTTTTCTGGATTCTCCTGAAAGCACGGATAATAGAAAAGGTCAATGCAAAAGTCTCATCCGGCCCATAATCCCTTACGCTGACCCAGAGACCTCAGATGGGGACTCCGGCAGACAAACAGGCACTCGCACATCAAAGACACAGGAACCTGGGCAGGTTCATCACTTATTCACTGTAGGGCGCACCCAGAACTCAGTGTGTCTGCCTTAATATTTCATCTGGTTTCTCACCCATTGTGTCCGTCTGCCTCTCTTCCTTTTTTTTTTTCCTCCATAAATGTTGTTTTTCGTCCATCCCTTTCATCTCATTCATCTGTTTTATCTGCGGCTTTTCCAGTTCCACCAAAGGCTATTGACCCCTCTCCTAGAATAGAGTCGTTCCATCCATTGAGTCACACTGGCACTTTAACTTAATGGCTGATCTCACTTCCTCCATTAAAGCAGATGGTTCCTAAACAGTCCAGACCTCATCTTAAGTACCTGTCAAAACGGAGCACCGTCACATTAAGTGTAGAGTTGAAAGGACCTTATCAGAATCTGGCTTAGAGTTTGTTTTTCCTCTCCCACTTGACATTTTTTCTCTCTCTCTCTCTCTCTCTCTCTCTCTCTCTCTCTCTCTCTCTCTCTCTTTCTTTCTCTCTCTCTCTCTCTCTCTCTCTCTCTCTCTCTCTCTCTCTCTCTCTCTATGTATGAGCTCTCTCAAGGGTATATAGTGGCCCGGAGGGGCATAGCTTAAAATACGCTGACAGTCTGTCAACATTGATTCTAAAAATAGGGGGCCTGTACTATTGCAGGTAACAGGGACACCTCAAAGGCAAACGGTGAGCTGCTCTACTGCATTTCACTCACTGTGTTGTCCATCTACAGTCTCTTCCATTCAGAAATTATTCTACAGCAGAATGGTAAAATTGTAGTTGTACAAGATTTTTTAAATTTGTGCATTATTTATATATATATATATATATATATATATATATATATATATATATAATAAAATATATATAATATAATTTTTTTTTTTTTGTAATTATAGACTTGGTCGGCATTGCTGGGAACGCCCACAAAAACGTCGTATCCGTTTATGCCGTGGGGGAAAACAAACTGCTCGAATTAATGTACGGAGACCTTGTTAGATGCTTGATCTTTACTTTTTGTTATGATTTCCGAAAATGCTGAAAAGTTGCTGTGTGGCGTTCTGTACCTCTAATAAGTAAAAAAAAAAAAAAAAAAAAAAAACCTGATCTGAAGATTTATATACTGCCGAATAAACAGACGGAGGTAGCACAATCTGAGCGGGTAGCACACAACATCAGAACTCTGACAACAGTTATGGATATACAACGTATGAAACATATCAAGCTTAATATTCATATTTATATGCACTCCAGATAGGCTAGACTTACCCTTCAATGACCTGTCATTAGTCCTGTCCCGCCTGCACGTTCTGATGGGGCTTTAAAGTAACCCTCCTTCACATCAAATAAATGTCACTTCCTGATATTTTGTGATGTAAATGTCATAATCTATTAAAAATTAACAATGGTATTACTATAGTAAATGTAGGCTATAGTAGGCTAACCGTGTTTTTTGGGCGTTTTTATTACCAGTTGTAGCCTATAACCACAGTTTTATTACAAATACCATGGTTAAACTATGGTTAGTGTAGCAAAACATGTTTAATTTGTTTTTACCATGGTTTACGTATAATAACCATGTTTTTTTGGTTGTAACCATGGTTAATTTTCGTAAGGGATATTTTCATGTTATTTTATATCTTTTTATTTTACGGCGTGTATTTGTGAAAATGATTAGGCTATTTGTTTAGCACACACCACATAATGCTGTGCATTTCAAGGCACTTCAGTAGACCTTTAATGTTACCTATGTTTTGTCAATGTTAAAGGTATTTTTAATATAGCAATAAAAAACTATGACAGGCTTTTACTCTAGTCTTTATCACTTAATTAAGATTAAGCAAAACAAAACGACAAATGTTTACTTTCACAAGCCGTTACGTATAGGCTTGTAGTAAGCTGTCTCTTGCCTGGAGACTCAATCAGGTAACAAAAAGTGCCGGGAAACTACACCTCTGGCCATTCCGTTGGGTTGTTTGGCCCTTTTGGCCCGTCACAGATACCGTACAGACAGTCCGATACAATACGGCTCAGTTTTTTGACGTATCTTGCTCTGTCGAGCATCAGAAATGATTTTATGTAGACCGTTCTGGGCCAACACCATGCTTTTCCAATGAGGGGGAAAGGATCGTTTTCCTCCACCCTGACTCCACCCACACAGCTATGACACGACACTGACCAAGTCTAATATTTATTTTTATTTAACTTGATAAACTTAAAAAAAAAAAAAAAAAGTTACTTTTTTTTTTTTTTATTAAATTTATTTACTTATTTAATTTTTTATAAAAACTTCCAAATATTTTGAAACGATAATTAGTGGTACTTTTTGGTGGGTAATAAAAAAAGAATATTCTTGTTTTCTTTGTATCTTTTGTGTGTTTTCCCTATCATTCAAATTGTTGGGGTTGGTAAGATTTTTAAAATGTTTTTGAAAGAAATCTCTAACTCACCAAGGCATTTATTTGATCCAAAATACAGTAAAAACAGTAGTATTATTACAATTTGAACTTTTTTGTTTTAATATCATTTATCTAATTTTTTATTATTCATTTATTATTAATATCAATGTTGAAAACAGTTGTGTTTGTGGAAACCATTATTTTTTTCAGGATTTTTTGATGAATCAAAAGCTCAAAAGAACAGTATTTATTTTAAATAGACATATGTTTTATCATTATAAATGTCTTTACTATCTTTACTTACTGAATAGAAGTATTAATCCAAAAAATCCAAAATCTACAAACCCCAAACTTTTGAAATGTAGTGTATTTTTATTTTATTTTATTTTATTTTGAAAACCTAACACTCCTATGACTTTTCAGTCATGGAACATATTTAAAATATTCAAGAAACGTTATTAAAACATCATCATTTGGACTAACTTATGTTTTTTGTTTATTTCATATTACTATTTTATTTTATTTTATAAAATTATACACATTTAAATGTAACCGTTATAATGAGATTTCCAGACATTTGAAAGCATACTAGAAACTGCTATAAATCTTATTTAAACCATTTTCAAGGTAGCATTGATCCACTGCAGTGGAAGAGCAGATTAACTGCTCAATACTTTTGAATAGCTACTCAATCCTTTATATGATGCTAAATATACTCTCCTCAAAACAACAGGTTTGCACATTATGAGCACTTTTATGCAGTGAAGTGTTTGTTTGTGTACATGTTTTTTAACACCACAGCTACAGGATGGCCTCTTCAGAGCAGTGGAACCTCTGTAAAAACATAGCAATTAAAAAGACGGGTCATCCCTCCATGACCCTGTGCTTTAATAGAGAGGTGCTGCATGCACGGTTTCGTGATTTATTTTGATGCTCCATTTTACTTTCCTCTTCACCTGTATGAGTTATTTTTAACGTAGCATGAATGGAAGGTGGAAGCGCCTCTGTGAACTGCGTAGGATGAGCTATCAAAACATCGCTTTTCACTGATGGAAAAAAATGAGCTAATTTTTCCAAGCTCAAAAACAGCAATGAAAACTAAACAATAATCAACCTACACATACTCTTGGTTAATTTGTTGTGGAAGTTTTATTTTTAGGTGGTGAGTTCTGGTTGGGTTTGTTGGAAAAATAGAGCTCAGGCTTAGATAAAAAGATTTTTTTTTTTGCTTGGCATGCGTGTTTGAAATGAACAGGGGTAAGAAAACAAATCAGCTTCCTCTGAGCGAGTGTACTGGAGGGTCATGGGCTCCGGAGGTACAGCTGAAACTCAATGCTGGTCAGGGTTAGAGGTTAAGTTGCATCCCCCCCCAGACCACCTGTTAGGAAGTCATTCATTTCTATTCCTAAACCAGCGTTCTCTCCCATCTTGTTCACTCCATCTCACTCTTTCTGATTCAAATGTTTCCCATCTTCTCCCTAAGCTCTTTATTTTAGTTTTGTTGCTTGTAATAGCTGCTGTAGTATTTTTGTAAAAGTTCATATATATTTTTATTCTTTATTGCTTTCTCTTCTGGGTCATTTTCAAAATATGGTGACAAACATAACACTCCTATGACCTTTCAGTTATGAAAAATATGTAAAATATTCAAGAAACCTTATTAAAGCATCAATATATAGACTAACTTTTTTTTTTATCCTTTTTATAAAAGTACCTAGTCTATAATATGAGGAAGAGTAACTAATGACAGAATTTTCATTTTTGGGTGAACTGTCTCTTTAAAACAGTATTTTTAATTTGCCAGGTGTCTAAAAAAATACCTTTTCCTCTTCATTTGACACACCACTTTTGTTTTGATGTTTTATTTTTTGTTTTTGTTTTGTTTTGCCATTTGTTTTGATTATTTTGTTTGTTTTAAAAAACAATATTTTTAATTTGCCGGGTACCTGAAAAACATTGTCCCCTTCATTTGATATACTTGTTGTGTTTTGATTTTCATTTGGTTTTGTTTTGTTTTTCGTTTCGTTTTTTTTGTTTCTTTTTGTTTCGTTTAATTTTGTTTTGTTTTGTTCTTGTGGGGTTTTTTTGTTTTATTTAATGTTTTTTAAGGATGAGAAAGAAGAGCCACCTTTATTTAAACTTTCATTTTAAAGATTTCACTTTCACAAAGACATTTTTTCAACTTCTCCAGATGAAATCGGACCTAGACTGAATATAAAACTTCAGCATTTTGTAAGTCAGAAATCCATTATTTTTTTGAGAATGACCTTTGTACACTTACCTTCTTCCTATTATACTTTTTACACTCTTTTCCTGTTTGTTTTTCCCAAAGGGCCCTCCCTGCCTCTTTCTCTCACACCAACCCTTTCCGACTCTGTTTTCCTTTCTCTTTTACGCAAACACCACACGCACGCCGACAGCACCACTGTTGCCTGTTTGGCGTCAGCTGGCCTCGGCAGCTCACAATGAAACACGCGGGGAATGTCCATGACCCTTTGAACCTCAACCCCTCACGTCCCGCTCTCCCCGCCGCCCCTTCCTCCTCTTCTCTAAGCCCCAACATCCACCTCCAGCCACAGACCCGCGAGGGCTGTCAGGCGCCTCTCTGCCGACCCGTCCGGGCCTTACAGGCTTAACCCTGCACAAGTCACAGCATTCTTCCTTACCTCTGGAAAATATGTTAGCATTACTCATTCTCTGTCCCCTCTAACCCCTCACACCTACTCCCTTGAAGATAAGGGGAAGTCTTCGGGTTTGAACTGGGCCATGGGGGCTTTGACGGGAACTTTGAAAGGAGGCAAGGCCCAGCTAAAGTGCACTTAACAATAAAGATCCACATTCCTTTCAGGGCCTCCTCATGCGAGAGCAGTGACTACGACAACCGCATTATTCATGTCTATCTCAAACACTCTCCAAATATGCAGTGTTAAGAGATTGAGGTCAGTGCAGTCCTTATCTCAAAGTGCGTTAAAGTCTGTTTACACATGACCTTTTAACCCCTCAAACACTGCTTGAAATGCATTTCATTGTGACGTTCTGTTTTTAATGCAACCCGTAATTGGTAAATTACAAAAAAAGTTGTTTTGCTGTTGTATGCCAAGATATAGTGAAGTGAACCAGTTTTAAAGATGAAAACCAATGAAATTCTGCAGTGATTTCCGAGTTATATGGTAACATTCCTGGTAATAAGCTCATTGTGTATAGCAGTTTCTCACAGCTACTTTGCAGTCGATCTGGTATTACCAAGTTCGAAAGCAGATTATCCAGCGTTTGTGTAGCAGTTAAATCCCGCACAGTGACCCTCTTGTTAACGTGTATTTGTGAATTTTCCTACATTGCTCTCTGATGTTTGTAAGTGACTTGTTTTGCTGTTTTTAAGCCTGATAGCAAGCAGTAATTCAAAAGGAATTACACCAGTTCATAAAAAAAAAATGAAAAGCTCTACAATGTGATGTGAAGCTGATGTGAAGTTTAGCCTGGTGTACAGGAAGGGATTAGTGTATTTTTTGTTGCTTTGAAGTAATTCATACATTGTGTATTATTCAGTGTTTGCATGCTAACCATACATAGTTCACCCAAAAATTAAAATTCTGTCATTAATTACTCACCCTCATGTCGTTCCAAACCCGTAAGGCCTTCATTCATCTTCAGAACACAAATTAAGATATTTTTGATGAAATCCAAGAGCTTTCTGATCCTGCATAGACAGCAACGCAACTACTATGTTCAAGGCCCAGAAAGGTAGTAAGGACATCGTTAAAATAGTCCATGAGACATCAGTGGTTCAACTGCAAAGAAAACAAAATAATGACTTTATTCAACAATTTCTTCACATGGACTATTTTAACGATGTCCTTACTACCTTACTGGGCCTCAGTTGCATAGCTGTCTTTGCAAGGTCAGAAAGCACTTGGATTTCATCAAAAATATCTTAATTTCTGTTCCAAAGAAGAATGAACGTCTTATGGGTTTGGAACGACATGAAAGTGAGTAATTAATGACAGAATTTTCATTTTTGGGTGAACTATCCCTTTAAGAATGAATCGCAGTCATTCATCACTAAGACATACCATGATCTTAGGAATCCATGATATATTGGGTCCATTTCAGTTATCGAATTCCATTAGAGATTTTTTAAAAACGTATTGATATTGGATGTTCAGTAGTACAAGCTTTTCTCTATTTTTACAATTTGATTAGCCTTGAATACATTTTGAGTGAATATTTTTGAGTAAATGTTATCTTTAGCAATTCTAAAAAATTAATATCCATTTTTCATACTGTTCATTATAATGTTGAGAAGCCTAAATTCATTTATAGCATTTGAAATGATTCATTTTATTTTTAGTAATTTATTGTGAATTTATTTAGACAAAATCGTACAGAGCTTGTATAGTTTATGCCATTTTCTTTGTTGAAAAGTGTACCCTTACTTTGAAATAACACTAAATTAATATTCCACTGTGCCAGCAGCCCAGATGCTGTGGTATTTTGCATATATGAGAGTAATTTTATTGACGTATGATGGTTATATGTGATGACCAGGCAGGATGTTTGTCGCCAATGTGGGGCCTCTTTTCCATCAGGCCCGGAAGCTAAATCACCATTAGCGCAGAACTGAGAGAAACCTCCTCAACCTGAGAAATGACCCAGGGTCAGAATCTCTCCATCTCTCTGCTCTAATGCACTTTTTGCCCAAATAATTATTTAGAAATCCTTGGAGACCCCTAGAATGGTACCAGCTAGTAAATTTGGAAACTTTGGTAAAAAGATTTTTTGGAATGTCATACAGGTTTTCTTGTCATGGTTTGTTTATTATATACTGTATCACATAAAGTATAAAGTAGAAAATACAGATATTGGAAAAATTGGAAACTATTGTATTTGGTATAACATCTGATACTATTTCAGATGCCTGATTCTGAAAAGCTAAACCTCAACATTGTATAGCTGTGGCTCATTCGGAAATAAGAGTCCTTCCACATCAGAAAAAGACGAAATGATTTAACATAACTACCAACGACTCCAATTTCTAATACTTTTTTATCTTCCTGACTCGTGACATCCTTCCAGACCTCGAGTTAGCATATTCAGACACTACAGTCGTCTGAAATCTCATTATCCCTTCTTCGTTGGCCATTTTTTTTGATAATATTTTTAGAAACCTGTGCTGCTGCTGGGGGGAAAATTGGTTGCTTGCTTCACCTCCGCTTCCCCCACATCTCTCATGAAGACTGCATTCATCCCACTCGCTCTGCCACTTTCTCTTTGTGCTATTTATGGACTACCTCATGTGAGGGCAATGAGTTAGGAAACATGCTTAACAAGCGCTTCGCTGATGTTCCTGATTTTGCATGGATCAATCGGATTACCTAGAATCAAATTACAGGATGTGCATCCCTAGAATTGACTGGCACAGTGGAAGTCATATGTCCTGCAATGTTCTCTCTGTGTTTTGGAGAGTTGACACTGCCCTCGTTTTCTTACTTTTGCTCAGCCAGATCTGTTGAGGCTTAACTTGGAGTCTGAGACCAATATGTAAATACTGTATATTATACATAATGGAGGGTTTACATCATGCATACAATTGCATGAAGTGTAGACACGGGTAATCATTACTACTTAAATCTGACTAGACAAACTATATGCTTTCAAATTACCACTCTATGTTATAGAGCTAGGTAGGATGGTCAACTAGTCATCCAACAACAGCGGCGGTGGATGATTTTAGAGATGCTGAGAGGGTTTTAGCATGTTGTGTTTAGCATGCAGGTGAACTCCTTTTCCTTCCGGCCAGTAGTTCAGATTTCTGCTTGCCCTGCCAACATTTTCACTAACCTCAACATAAAAACTACATTTAAAATTCTATATAAATTAGAATTTCTATATATATTATAGAATATATCATGACATGTATGTATATCATGACACACACACAGATATATATATATATAATTTTTTTTTCTATGAACATTAAAATAATTTTTTTTTGTATTTTACATGTATATTTTTTTAATTTATTGTGTATTTATTTATTTTAAAATATTTCACACCGATTCTTACTGATGCTGCCAAGACTATTGTTATTCTTGCAGTTTCAAAAAAACTTTTATATGAATATGACTTTATTTTATTATTAATTTTTAAATGTTTAATTTTAAAGGGCACCTATTATGCAAAATTCACTTTCACATGTTGTTTGGACATAAATGTGTGTTGGCAGTGTGTGTACACAACCACCCATTTAATGATAAAAATCCACCTGCTCCTTTTTTTTTTAATCTCCAAAAATCATTAGCAGCGTTTCAGAGCAAGCCGATCACAGAATCTGTAAAGTTTGATGTCACAATTTACCAGCCCCACCCACAATTGTTGATTGACACTGCCGTAAGCTACCACCCTGAGTGAGCCGCATGTTTATCTTCACGCTAAAGCATTTAAAAGCAGCATTCAAGTAAGAAATGTCTTCTTATTAAGGCTATAGACGTTATTCAGTCCAGAGCAGTAAGTGATTCTCTGCTTTTATTTTATTCTTTGGGTCATATTAATAGCATAAACAGTAGTATATGTACTGTATATTACGCTGCTGTCACTTAATACACTGATCTAATGTAAACATGCGATTTCTTTCCCAGATGTTTACTTTAGTACCAACTTTAGTACTCACATGCGTGTGACAGCCCCTTTCTATACGCGTGCTTAGGACATTTGCGCTCAGAAAACCGTCACTCAGAACTTTAAACTAATATGGCTTTAAAATGTGTGATTTCAGTGCGATAGACATGATTATCAAAACCAAACAGATGTTTTTTTAGCAGTTACGATCTGTAAAGGCACTTCCCTATTTTGGAAAAGGGGGCGGGTAGCAGCAGCTCATTTGCATTTAAAGAGAGATGCAATAAAATAGCGTGTTTCTGCTTACACTCAAAATAGGCATTTTCAAAATGATATAATTATCTGTGGGGTATTTTGAGCTGAAACTTCACAGACACATTCTTGGGACACCTAAGACTTATATTACATATTGTAAAAAGGGGCATAATAGGTGCCCTTTAAAATAATTTATAATTTATAACTAATTGTTTTGAAATATTTAAATATAAATACTTCACAATTTAGGTTTTTACACTGATTGCTACTAATGTTACTAAGACCAGCAAGTCATTCTCTTCAATTTCAACACACACACACATGCATATATAAGATATATATATATATATATATATATATATATATATATATATATATATATATATATATATATATATATATATATATAAAATATTATATATAATTATATGATAACAAATATAATTTATTATTATTTTTCTTACTACTACTTCTAATAATAATATATAAGTAATACATAAATTATTATATAAATTAACATATTTTATATTTAATATATAAAGTAATTATTTTAGTTCATTATAATAATAGTAATAAAAGTAAAAAGTAAAGTAACATGCAAAACAATACATATATGTATATGTGTGTGTGTGTGTGTTTATATATATATATATTTATCCCTAGTCATCAGGCCAAGTGATGATCACAAGTAAGTAAAGCCATTATAAAGGTCACTCAGCAGGAGCCCTTGTTGAATCAGATACCACAGGAAGAACAGCTTTGAATTTGAAATTACTGTATTTTTGAACCCACTTTGGGTCGGGGAAGTCCTCTGTTGCATTCTTTGTTCTGTTGTGGTCATTGTCGGAAGTCAAAGATTAAAATGATCAAAGTTGTTTAACGCCCACTCTGGTCTGCTGCATCCCCTTTTAACACTGGAATCTTTTATTAACTTACTGTAAATAGCCTTGGGTTTCAGGTGAACCGCAGTAATGGGTCTCCACTGCCTGACCACCTTCAGTATTACCAAACAGTGGCTCTTACTTTGGGTTGCAGAGGGAGGATCTGCTTGACCTCAACCTAACCTTCAAGGAGGTGACGGAAAAATAGCGGAGGAATTGTGTAGGTGACTCTTTCGTGTTTACTTACCCAAGTACGTCTACATTCTTTCCAAGCCACTGTTGGAAAACATCTGCGTCTCCTCATGCCGGTCCTCTTTCCCATCATTCTCTTGACCCGCATTGACCTCCTTGAGGCAGCAGTGGGTCAGGTGTCAGACCCAAAGCTCATTCTGGACATGCCACACCATTTTCGCTTCCTGTATTTTTTATTTTTTTTTTCCCTCCTAACTGATATGCATCGCTCTAGCACTTGGAAGCGGTGGGAAGGAGATGCCAGTGTTTTTTTGGCTAGGGATAAAATTGACCACTAGTTTCACACCTTTCAAGTAGTAGGTGTATGTGATATGCCAGAGATTTCCAAACTCTGTTCCGGTTTCAATGCTACTATCTGCTCCTGTCTGGAGAATGATGGGCTGTCTACTTAGCCTTGTTCTGGGAATGGCACGCTGTAGTCTGAGCTTAAGTGTCATGTTTAACATCCTCTCCAGCACTGGAAAAATGGGATTCCATCCTATTTTCAGATGACACTGTTCATTCTTGTCCTATGTACTTCATTCTAGGGTTGCAGGATACTTAAAACTTTGCCTGGTCTGATACATATTATCCATTTTTATGGCCACCAGTGGAAAATGGCTAATGTTAAAAAACTCATTATTATTATTATTATTATTATTATTATTATTATTATTATTATTATTATTATTATTATTATATCTGTACTACTAATTATATTGATAACAATAGTAATAATATATAATATTTATTATTCTGGCTAATATTAAAATCCTATTATTATTATTATTATTATTATTATTATTATTATTATTATATTGTTATTATAATAATAATAATAATAATAATTATTATTATTATTATTATTATTATTATTATTATTATTATTATTATTATTATTTAATTTTTATTGTTATCATCTCTACTCCTAATTATATTAATACCAACAGCAATAGTATATATGTATTAACAAAATACAATACTTAAATATATTATTATTATTACTGCTGCTGCTAATAATTATTATATTAATAACAATAGTAATATATATATATATAAAAGAATATATAATACTTAAAATATATTATTATTATTAGTAGTAGTAGTAGTAGTAGTATCTCTAGTAATAACTATATTAATAACAACAGTAATAATATATAGATATTAAAATATAATATTTAAAATATTATTCTTATTATTACAACTGCTAATAATATTTTTATTAATAACATATAAATAACAATATATAATGCTTAAAATATCTTATTATTCCAGCTAATAATCCTATTATTATTATTAGTAGTAGTAGTAGTAGTAGTTGTTATCCCAGCTAATAATCCTATCATTGTTATTATTGTTATTAGTAGTAGTAGTATCTCTACTAATAATTATATTAATAACAACAGCAATAATATATAAATATTAATATAATACTTAAAATATTATTATTATTATTATTATTATTATTATTATTACTGCTGCTAATAATAATTATATTAATAACAATAAAATATAAATAACAAAATATAATACAAAATATTTAATACATTGTTATTATTACATCTGCTAAAAATAGTAATAAAATAATACGTTTTATTTTAAAAATTTATTTTACTTAAAAATGTTTTTTATTATTCATTTATATTTAACAATTGTATTAATGTATTAAACAATTAAAAAGTTTTAAAAGCATAAAAGGTTAAAAAATATTTTGTAGAAGATATTTTGAGATTTACTAAAGATTAGATTTAACACTGTGATTAACTTATTACTGTTTAGAGCAACTTTTAAGTGTTTATTAGATGACAGCAAATAATTAAGTAATAGTTAATTTAAAAAGTGGGGAAATTAGCACATCAGCTTTTAAACAATATGACACATCCCTAATTCTAAAAAAGTAGCATTCTTAAAGTAATTTATATTGGTTGTTAACATGTAGATTCTGAAGGTAATATTGTTGTCTGAATTTTCACATTCAACCAACAGCAATTGTTGCTACCATTAGTTTTTCAAGCGTTTAATGTAATATTAATGGAATGCACAAGCCTTTTGAGGCCAAAAGTTTTAGCAGACTTCTCTAAAGCTGTTGGGTTTGGACTAATAGGTTTTCAGAAGAATCAAATGGTGGGAACTTTGAAAGAAAAAGACCAATACGGGCATGATTTTTCAGCGTTTAGCCTAATCGGCTTGAACTAGAATGAAAAGCTTTTACTGTCTGTTGTTCTCGCTCATGCTGCTTGAGCAACACCTTGCATCAGCTTACAGTCAGACAGATAACCTTATTGAAAGTCTGAGCTATAGAGATCTTACGGAATGCTAGAGGCCCTCGATTGATCACAGAAAGCAATGTCTATAGTGAATATCCTAGATTTTCTATTCATGCTTGAATTTTAATATCATTATTTGACTCGTACATGGCAAACCACACACCACGCAGCAACTGGAAGAGTGCACCTGCAGTTTTACATTTTCAATTTGAATTGCAGATGTCATACCTATTTAGATCAACAGGACGCTCTTCTCAGTAACCTGCTGCCTCTGGCACCGGCTCAAATCAGAGGAAGCACAGGGGAGCCTTGATATTCTGCTTTATGAGGTTGACCTACGGATATGCCGCGCAAGAGCCTATGGCCTTTTCACATGGTGACACTATTCCGAGACTCCTCTCCCCTCCGCGCGCTCATCAGTGCCTCATTTCTCCAGCGGCACAGGGAACATGAGAGCATCCACACAGCTGGGGAAGCACTGTGCCTCTGGAGACACATGATGCATTGATTTCCAATGAGTTTACATTTAGCATGGACACTTGGGTAATAGAGAAATACTCTAATAAGCTTACAATTTAGGGATGTACAATATGTCTGTAGTATATTAAAGGGATAGTTCACCCAAAAATGAAAATTCTGTCATTAATTACTCACCCTCATGTTGTTCCAAACCTGTAAGACCTTTGATCGTCTTTGGAACACAAATTAAGATATTTTTGATGAAATCCGAGAGCTTTCTGACCCTCTGTAGACATCGAAGATGAGCGAAGGCCTTACGGGTTTGTAACGACATGAGGGTGAGTAATTAATGACAGAATTTTCATTTTTGGGTGAACTATCCCTTTAATTATTTGAAGGTATTAGAGATTTATTTTTAATTTATTATTTTTGCATTTGTCAGTATCTGTCAATATTGGATATTTAGTTGTTCATGCTCATTTCCTCTATTTTTACATTTCAATTTCCTTTGCCATCATCTAACAGCAGTCAATCTCTTAAATTTCTTTTAATTAATCTTTAAAAATGTAATTAATCTTTAATAATGTATTAATGCTGTTAAATGTAGTCTTTAACCAGTCTCAGAATATTAAATATATTTTTGCAATCTCAAAATATTACAATTATAATGTTTTTTGCCTTTTTTAATGTAGAAATAATAATAATATTAATAATAATAGTTAATAGTCCTCAATAATTAAAAATGCTAAAGAATAAATGATCAAAAATAATTATTATAATTTAAATATGATTTAAATATTTTAATATAATTTAAATGATTCATTTGCATAATTTAAATGATTCATTTGCATCATTTAAAATTGATTTATGTTTACTAGTGATTTAGATTTAGTGTATTTATTTATTTATTTTGACAAAAAGTGTCTTAATTTAATTTATCAGTTATCTGCCATTAAATAATTATCAGCTTATCAGTGCTGGAGAGAATTTTAATATTGGTCCATCCATTAATTAATTTCTTTAATCTTTAAAAATTTAATAAATATTTAATAATTTATTAATGCTGTTAAATGTAGTCTTTAACCAGTCTCGGAATATTAAATATATTTTTTAAATCTCATCATATTAAAATTATAATATTTCTTGCCTTTTTAATGTAGAAATATTAATAATAATAAATAATAATAATAGTTAATAATCCTCAATAATTTAAATGCTAAAGAATCAATTATTATTTAATCAATAATAATAATAATAATAATAATAATAATAATAATTTAAATATGATTTATATAATTTTTTAAAAATATTTTAATGTAATTTAAATGATTCATTTGCATCTTTTAAAATTTATTGATTTATGTTTACTAGTGATTTAGATTTAGTGTATCATTATATATTTAATTATTTAGACAAAATAGTTTTCATTTCATTTCATTTGTCAGTTATCTGCCATAAAATAATTATTAGCTTATCAGTGATGGCCAGATTTTTTAATATCGGTCCATTCATCGGTCTATTGGATAAAATAATAAATTTTATTATTGATAATAGTCAGTACAAAACCAAATAAAAGTTTCTTTATAAGCAAAATTTCTTTTAAGATGGCTTTTAAGATAGGATGAACTTGTTACAGAGCATTCTGGGATTGCCTTCTTTGCAAAAGATTCACACAGTTCTATAACTTGGCTAAAATTAGGTATCTGAGAAGGAGGTGTCATTAAAACGGATACCGTTTGAATCCGCATTTTGCAACTGTGTTTCTAAGTGGGTAATAGGAACAGGTTGAACCGTACGCCACGACAGAGTCGCCAGCTCCTGTTGCTCTCAGGCTGATTTGACGTGAAGGTTCTGTCTGTCCGGTTTAGGGAGTAATGGTGGAGTTGAGAGGCAGCATGCTGAGGCTAAGACTCCCTGGCGGAGCTTGGTGAAGGGCAGAGGCTCAGCTAGACCCCGTGCCACCTGCTGCTGTAGCTGTCAATCAAACGGCTGAACTTTCACTCTGGCCGCACTATTTGCTGCAGTGCTGCGAGCTTGTAAGCAGGGATTAGTGAGAGACTTTATGCTCCACTTCAATTCAGAAAAATTATTCAGAATAAGGGAGACTTGTATGTTTTCTTTTTTTTTCTTTTTTTTTTTTTTGATCCACTGATTTGCAGATTAAATGCAACAGTTGGTATTCATTACTGGCTCATAGTTAGGGCGTTTTATGCTCTGACCGGTTGTGCTTATTTATTTTGTGTATTAAGCACTGTAATGCGGAAATGATTTTCTTCAATGCCAGCTGAGTGCGTCATTTGGCATGTGTTGCAGAGAGGG
This sequence comes from Spinibarbus caldwelli, assembly GCA_039654775.1. NCBI lineage: Eukaryota > Metazoa > Chordata > Actinopteri > Cypriniformes > Cyprinidae > Spinibarbus > Spinibarbus caldwelli. The sequence goes on along the minus strand of CM077265.1, from coordinate 12,196,871 downwards.
GTAAATACTTAAAAAACTGCCTAATTCTTTGAAAGCGGATTTAAAATAGGTTAATGATACGAAAAGACGCACAGCAGACTCCTGCGAGGGACACAGCCCGCCTGCCAGTATTACACTCAGCAGGGAGCAGAAAAACAAGCAGGCGAGAAAGTGCAAGAACAATTTTTTGTCCATAGTAAATATGAAAACTACATAGCATTTAACAGTATTTCTCAAGAATATTTTTTTCCTTTCTGAATATCATTCTGTTTCTTTTTTTTATATTAACATTTTACAAAGGAAATAAATATAGATTTTTTTTATTTGTGATATTTTATGAGTATATATTTTATTATGTATATATAAGTATATATTGAGTGTGTATGTATACATTATATATATATTGAGTATATATTTCTCATAAGATTTATGTATGTGTGTATGTGTGTATATATATATATATATATATATATATATATATATATATATATATATATATATATATATATATATAATATGAAATAAAAAAACATATGAGAAAAAATATAACAATATTGTAAAATATAAATATTAAAAAAAAATTAATTTATCAGGGGTACATTATTAAAATTTCTCAGTATAATTTTTTTCCCTCTCTGAATGTGATAAATATTATAGTATTAAAATTTATTCCAGGTCTTTTGTGTGTGTGTGTGTGTGTGTGTGTGTGTATTCTCATAAAATATCACAAATAAAAAAATCTATTATATGAGAAAAATATAGAAATATTATAAAATATAAATATGATTTTTTTCATCTTTACATTTATTATTATGAATAAATATGTAATAAAAATATAAAAATATATAAATAAAATATTTATAATTTCATGTATATTTATATGTATAATTGTAACATTTATATAATTGTTAATTTTATAATTGTTGTATTTAATTACTTATTATTTATAAAATTATGGTAGGTGGCAGTATGGTCACTATATGGCCACTTGTAAGATGTTTATTGGCTATAATTTGAAAAACATCTATAATATTCCTATTACAGAAAAAAGAAAGATTATGAGGCACAGGTCAGATTTAAGCATACTTGGAGCTGCACTTCATTATGTGCTTGGATTGAGAGAATATCTGCAGCATTTCAAAGCAAGTCTTTTGACACCAGCAAATCTCCAGTAATTGCCACACCACTTTTCAATTTTCGAGTACACCTTAAATACCAGGGCTACCGCCACTCAGCTTCTGTTCCCTTACCAACCTACTTCTCATTTCAGCGTTCAGCATTCTACTTCACAGCAGTGCTTCTTGTGCGTTCACATCTTACAGCAATTGAGGTGTCGCCAACTCATCTCATTTCAGCACCATCACGTCTTGTATTCGTGAACTGCGGTTCGTGCCTCACTAATCGCAATGTTCTGTTGTAGCTAATATGCATTTGGATCAATCCAGTGTCCACGGGCCTTGGACCAGGCAATTTCTGACAATGTCCCACTCTTAAATGGAAAATCCACAGTATTCTGGCTCTGTTTTAGCTGCAGCTGTGCACAGCCGACGTTGAGCAAGAGAGTTAAAAATTAAAGCAGAAGTGGCTGATGGAGAGAGAGGAAGAAAGAGAAGAGGAGGGGGTGAGATCGGAAACAGAAGTGCTGACTGCACCTTAAAATAAGTGGAAGTGCAGTGAGTATGGCGACAGGGTGGAACAAAAGGACAAAAATAAAAATGTATTTGAATTACACATGCCAATTGTTACTTTTATGAGAATAATTATTCATTTGCAGCATATTGTGCTATTAGCTGTGTTTTTTAGACACCATGATAAAAATAGTTTTATATAATAATAATAATAATAATAATAATAATAATAATAGTAATTATTATTGTTGTTGTTATTCTTTTTAATAATTAATTAATATATTTAAAGAAATAGTTTTAAAAATATAAAAAAATAATTTTGTAATTGATTATTTTAGTGTTTATCTATTTAGTTTATTTTAGTTTTTTATAATTAATAAAAATTGGCAGCATATTCTTAATATTCTTTCTGAATATCATAAATATTATATTACTTAAAATTCTCTAAACAGTGTTTCTTTTTGTATGTATCTCTTCTGCTCACCAAGCCTGCATTTATTCGATCCAAAGTACAGCAAAAACAGTAAAATTCTGAAATATTTTTACTATTTAAAATAACTATTTTCTATTTGAATATGTTTTAAAGTGTAATTTATTCCTATGATCAAAGCTAAATTTTCAGCATCATTACTCCAGTCTTCAGTGTCACATGATCCTTCAGAAATCATTCTAATATGCTGATTTGCTGTTGGATCAAATAAATGCAGTCTTGGTGAGCAGAAAAGACTTCTTTAAAAAACATTAAAAATCTTAGCCAGAACATGGGAACGTATTTTGTCACGACCAGCCCATATTAAACGAAGTTGGCCGCTTTCATCATAATTTTTGACAATCAGCCTCTTGTATGTCATATAACCTTAGTCCCACTTTTTTTTTTCACACATTTCATGAGAGTTTTATATGACAATGTGCCACATGTACAGCACACGCCTTTATGTGTCAAACATTTTTACAGCATGGTAGGACATCATGTTCTCATTTAACCTTGTGCAAGTGTTTTCTTATCTTTTTTTCTCCCACACATAAAAGAGCGTTTGATTGTGAAGCCACAAAAAGCAGAAGAGAGGATGTGGAATCTCTTTCTCTCTCGGTGTGAACAGTTTGCCGATGAGGGTTGGATCCGACACGTCTCAATGAGGTGTCAGTTGGCTGCGTGATATCTCCTGCTGATAGCATAGCTTTTACAGGCAGTGGGCTGTTGACCCTGCTGTTAATCATTGGCTGTAAGATCAGTTGGGTTGTGCATTAAAGCCAAGATAAGCACGGTGCTTTAGTGCTCATTGGACAGCCAGTGTTTTTTAAAAAAAAAAATTTTTATTGCAATTCTGAATTTCCAATGCTATTGGACTTTGGCTCTTTCTTTCTTTTTTGCCCCTTGCTTATGCATATATGATATGGTTATCAGCATGTGTTTGCTTATAGCCTATTTTTTTGTGTGAATGGGTGGTACCAATTTGGCTTCTGCTTTTCAGTGTGACATGTAGAAGTCTCTGAATATAGTAGTAAATGTAGGTGAATGACCTCATGTAAGGTCAAACTTTATTGTTTTGATACTATTATATTGCTAATTTTATTATAGAGAGGACAGGAAATGATGAGGAGGAAAACAGGATGACAGGCCATACTTTTTTTTTTCCCTGGGGTGGTATGACCCACATATGATAAATTACAATAAATGATCGATTTTAAATTAAAAAATTAAAAATACATACAAATAACAAAGTTAAATTATACAGTAAAATATTTATATAATTTATTGTGTGCGTTTGTGTTTTATTTGTTATTTATATTAATATTTTATGAGGGAAATATGAGGAAATATTTAATTATATTTATTTTTCTTATATAGTATAATTGTTTTATTTTAGATTTTAATTTGTTTTTATTTTAGAGAAATATATCATAAAATTAAAAAACAATAAATTAGATTTCATGTATAATTTCTATGTAATTGTGTCTTAATTTATTAAAATAATTATGACATTTTATTTATCAATTTTATTTTTTGATTGCATTTTATTTGCAATTTCTCTAGCTTGGTTAACATAAACTCCTTATCCCTTCTTCCTGTTTGACTTCTAGAGATAGAATATAAAGATAGATGTGGTATCAGGGAGGGATGTATCGTAAAAGCAGTTGTGCAACTCATGCACAATTTTTCCAAGGCTTCCGAAGCCATACAATAACTTTGTGTGAGAAACAGACTGAAGTTTAAATCATTAAAGGAATAGTTCACCCAAAAATGAAAATTGTCATCATTTACTCACCCTCATGTTGTTTCAAATCTGTGTAAGTTTCTTTATTATTTTGAACACAAAAGAAGATATTTTGATGAATTTTGCAGAACCAAATAGTTGTTGGTCCCAATTGACTTCCATAGTATGGAAAGAAATACTATGGAAGTCAACGGGGACCAACATTCTTCAGAATATCTTTTTATATTCAACATAAGAAAGAAACTCATACAGGTTTGGCACGACATGAGGGTGAGTAAATGATGAAAATTTTTTTGGGTGAACTATCCCTTTAATAACTTTTCTTCGAATCCAGGTGACTGTATACCATTGCGACCAGACTGATTCAGTGAATTGAACTCGAGAGCTGAATCAGTCTGTTTAGTGAATGAATCATTCAGACTTGAACTCACCATACCTCTCTCTGTTTTCCTTATTCCTGCATGACCCACATCCACGGTGCTCTTAGCCAGCGGAAGGCAGTAATAATCAATTACCCACAGGGAGAACTGTGACATGTGAATTTAATTTCCTGCCCTCCATCCGCTGCGTAATGCCATGTTAATGGTTTCCTGCTCTAAAACATTACGGCTGCCACAATGAGCATCAATTTGTATCTGCTACGAGCAACACCAAAGTGAGCTGACCTGAGCCAAACACACACTTCTCTCTGCCGTAGATTATATTTAGGCTGTAGTGTTTAAACTGTATGCTTTCTGCTTTTTCTTCTGCTTATTCTCTGTATTATATTGATTATGTAGCAGTTGACAGTGTTGCAACAACATTGTTGCAATGTTGCTGCAATGTTATGTTTTCTATGACAATTTGTATTTTCTGTCAACTTTTTAGATTCAGAAACACCACTGTCTGATTGATGAAGTAATGAGTCTTTTGAGTTAGCAAAACAGTTTGTTTCATTCTGAATAAAATAGAAACATAATCTGAATTAATGTTTTTTTTTTTTTTTTTTTCAAAAAGAAGGCTAATTGTAACATTTAGCATGTTTTTGTCTTGTAGCTTGTACTAGGGGTGGGCAGTATACCGGTAGACACGATTAACTGGTAGAAATTTGTCAACCGGTAAAGATTTTTAACTATTGTCTCTATTGCGGCTTCACGCTCACGTGACGTTGCTGTGCTATGTGGTCACGAAAACTTATCGTTTGCACGCGTTTTTAAGAATTACGGTTTAAAAACAAGTGATTTTAAGCTGTTGAAATACAATCAGCAGCAGTTATTTTTGCCACTTTATAGGCCTTGAACAGTTAAATACACACACTTGTATGTGTCAAAATGCCCGTCTTTGCAAGTATCTTCGTGTAAACAGTCATTTTAGGTCTTAAATTAAAACAAACAGCTGAGAAAGAAAACACATTGAATCTGGGTAGCTCTTACAGTGACAGCAGTCTAATATTCCTGCTGTTTGTCATTCATGTTAATCAAACAACAAAAAAGAGAAAATCTCTCACTGCTCTTGACTAAATCACTTGCGTAACTTTAACAAGAAGAAATATTTATTTAATTCACACAGTGAAGAATATGCAGTTTTTTATACATTTGATTACTTTATACAATGTACTATGTACATACTATGTCTACTGTAGTTTTTTTGTCCTATTGCTTATAATTTGTTTCTTTTCTTATTTAATCACTGACTGTTTACTTGTCTTCAGTGAGCTTGAGTTTGTTTGTTTTTTAATTTAGGCTAGTATTAGTTTTTTGTGATATTGTGACTGGTGACGAGAATGATGAAATTTCTATGGTATCAAAATGGTGATATCATATAGTCCTTATTTAAAGCAAAAATAACTATATTGTGATACATATCGTTACCGTGAAATAAAATCACTCATATATAAGTCACGATATAAGATTTTGGTCATAATGCCCACCCCTAGCTTGTACTGTACTCAGCTACTTTGTGTAAATGTTTGCTCAACACTGAGGCCGACTATGTGTCATGCAAAACCTGTTTTTAAGATCTATATTTTTATCCACTCCTACAGTGGCATTTTACCTGAGGATAGTAAATGAATTTCTGTTTGTGTCTTTATGGCAAATTAAAATAGTGCATAAACTGCACCTTCAAGACTTAACCTTCAGTTTTCTCGCAGTGACTCATCTTTGCCTACTCTGAGGGGCTAAATTTCCTCCTACACATTCTCAGTTGACACCACCACCTACAACGCAGCCTGTATGTTTAACCTTGCCTGCATTCCAGGCAACAGGGTGCAAACAGTAACAAAAGGAGCTGCGTCCCAGACAAAACAAGCGTTTCAGGCGGCGTGCAACGAACTTTGGTCGCTCTCGCAAGGTTATTTAATGCTGAATTTTTCCATCACGACTCTGCTGAGCACCGTGAATGTAGGTGTTTCAATGCTGTAGAACGTGCTGGATAAGGAAATGATGGACGTGGTTTCCAAGAACTTGGTCGCTTTACTGTACTCTTCATATTCTTGGTGGAAATAAGCAAAGCTACAGTATCAGCAAAGCTAAAAGTGATTCTCAGGCTTAGATCAAGTATAAGTATTCATTTCTTTCAAAGGAAGAGATTTAAAGTTTTGGGGTCAGTAAAATATTTTTCTTTCACGAGAAATAAAGACTATTCAGCTGCATTAAATTGATCAAAAGTGACAGTAAACACAAATAAATTATTATATATATATTACAATTAGTTTAATTATTATCAGTAATAATTATTAATTTACCAATTTTTTGAAGTTTATTAGGTTATGTTCTTTTTCAACCTTCTCGATGCCCAATCACCACAAGGACATGCCCTCCATTATTTCTGATAAATACGTATTTCCTATAGACGTGTTTTTTTTTTTTTTTTTCATTTTCCATATGTTTTGGTTTTGTGATTCCTTCAACCTGATTTTGGGGCCCTTGGAACCATTTAGGTGTGTGTGTGCAAATGCGCCTGATGACTCATCCAGTCTGTGGGATCTGAAATGGTGCCTCTGATAGGAATTGGGTCAGAACGCAGCATTCGTTGTCTCTCTTTCCCTGTTTTTGTAGAGGGATCGCCCTTTTCTTCAAACGAGGGCTTTTGATTTGAGTTCCAGCAGTCGAATTCATGCTTTCGATTCTAATTTGATGAATTACAAAGAATCCCCTAATGATATTACATCATTCTGTCTGATTGTTTTTAAATCCATTGCTTTTATTTCAGATTGATGAAGCAGGTTCGTCAGTGCAGCCTGGTTTGCATAAGCGAGTTATATCATATCCTGTGGACTTGGCATTTAGTGGTTTCAGGTCACTGGCAGTATCGGCACTCATTGTGAACGCAGAGCGGATGAGAGGATACTGACAAGAGATCTGCGGGTTTTATTGCAGTGTTTGGTTGTGTGTTCTTGATGAGGGCGTACACTTCAGTCACAATCGAAATGTGACATAACCACTTAGTCACAGAACTGGTTATAAAATGCTGCAGTTTTGTGGTATCTCTGAAAACGGATATTTATCTACCCTGAAGCCAACGTGTGGGCGAGTGAAGAGTGGTTTGATACGAGAACAGACGGAGAGGGAAAAAGGAAGCGTCTGCTTCCCCTACCATAGCGTGCAGGATCCATCTCTGATATTCCAGTCTTTCAGTACGGCTTTGTGTTTTCTATCTTTTCATCTGGAAGACTAACCAAACAGCTCTGCTTTTGAAGCCCAAGGTCAGGGTTTGTGTGTACACGCATGTGTGTGTTCATCTCGGAAGTGTGTGTTCCTCACTTAGTGACAAAGTCTCGTTTCAAAGCCCGTTTCCTAAGCACCGATGCACACCAAAGCAAAAGCAGGTCTTCTTTGGGCTTCACCCATCACCTGACCTCTTGTGTGAAGCTCATGGTGCTGCAGACAGCTGTGGTCTCGGTCCCCTGACAGGATGTGGCCTACATTCAGAAGTGACAAGTGTTGGTTTCACTTTTCCACTAGTCCAGCCAGCATGAGGGGTCAAATACACCATATCATAAAGAAGTGTCAGAATTGGCTTGCAAAAATAGCCGGCATCGTAATCATTGGAATAGGACATGTGCAAATATGATAACATGACATAACCGTGCAGTGATTTTTAACTATGATGAACTATCCAGACTGTAATGCAACCAGCTTATCATTCACTGGCTGAAACGTGTGTGTGTGTGTGTGTGTGTGTACAGTGGTGTGAAAAACTGTTTGCCCCCTTCCTGATTTTTTATTTTTTTGCATGTTTTTCACACTTTAATGTTTCAGATCATCAAACAAATTTAAACAAGTAAACACAAGTAAACACAACATGCAGTTTTTAAATGAAGTTTTTTTATTATGAAGGGAAAACAAATTCCAAACCCACATGGCCCTGTGTGAAAAAGTGCTTGCCCCCCAACCTAATAACTGGTTGGGCCACCCTTAGCAGCAACAACTGCAATCAAGCGTTTGCGATAACTTGCAATGAGTCTGTTACAGCGCTGTGGAGAAATTTTGGCCAACTCATCTTTGCAGAATTGTTGTAATTCAGCCACATTGGAGGATTTTCGAGAATGAACCGCCTTTTTAAGGTCATGCCATAGCATCTCAATAGGATTCAGGTCAGGACTTTGACTAGGCCACTCCAAAGTCTTCATTTTGTTTTTCTTCAGCCATTCAGAGGTGGACTTGCTGGTGTGTTTTGGATCATTGTCCTGCTGCAGAACCCAAGTTCGCTTCAGCTTGAGGTTACGAACAGATGGCCAGACATTGTCCTTCAGCAAACACTTTTTCACACAGGGCCATGTGGGTTTGAATTTTGTTTTCCCTTCAAAAAAAAAAAAAACTTCATTTAAAAACTGCATGTTGTATTTACTTGTGTTATATTTGATTAATATTTAAATTTGTTTGATCTGAAACATTAAAGTGTGACAAACATGCAAAAAAATAAATCAGGAAGGGGGCAAAGAATTTTTTCACACCACTGTGTGTGTGGTGTGTGTGTGTGTGTGTGTGTGTATATGTATATGTGTGTGTGTGTGTATATATATATATATATATATATATATATATATATATATATATATATATATATATATATATATATATATATATATATATATATATATATATTAGTTTTCTCTGTAATATTCTAAAAGATATTTGTACAATGTGCATTTTTATGCATGTTTTTACTTTATATACTGTGTGTGTATATATTTCTTTTTATGCATAAGTTAATATTTATGTATACAGTAAGTATCCATTATATATAAAATGTTTTTTACACAAACTAATATTAACTGTTCTTAAAATTCCCAAATATTCAAAGGAAGTTTTATATATTTATTTATTTATTTATTTATTTATTTATTTATTTATTTATTTATTTATATACAGGTGCATCTCAAAAACATAGAATTCATGGAAAAGTTCTTTATTTTTTGTAATTTAATTCAAAAAAGCAAACTTTCTTATATTCTAGATTCATTGCACACAAACTGAAATATTTCAAGAGTTTTTTTGTTTTAATTCTGATGGTTACGACTTACAGCTTAGGAAAATTAAAAAATTTAGTATCTCAAAAAATTTGAATATCTTCTCAAAGATCAATCAAAAAAAGATTTACAAAACAGAAATGTTCAAGATCTCCAAAATAGGTTTAATTATGCACTCAATGCTTGGTTGGGGCTCCTTTTGCACGAATTACTGCTTCAATGCGGCGTGGCATGGAGGCGATCAGCCTGTGGCAGTGCTGAGGCGTTATTGAAGCCCAGGTTGCTTTGATATTGGCCTTCAGCTCATCTGTATTGTTTGGTCGGATGTTACTTATCTTCCTCTTGACAATACCCCATAGATTGTCTATGGGGTTCAGGTCAGGCGAGTTGGCTGGCCAATCAAGCACAATAATATCTTGGTCAGCAAACCACTTAGAAGTAGTTTTGGCACTGTGGGCAGGTGCTAAGTCCTGCTGCAAAATGAAATAAGCATCTCCAAAAAGCTTGTCAGCAGAAGGAAGCATGAAGTACTCTAAAATCTCCTGGTAGATGGCTGCATTGATTTTGGACTTGACACAATGGACCAACACCAGCAGATGACATGGCACCCCAAATCATCACTGGCTTCAGAAACTTCACACTGAACTTCAAGCAGTTTGGATTCTGTGCCTCTCCAGTTTTCCTCCAGACTCCAGACCTTGATTTCCAAATGAAATGGAAAATTTACTTTCTTCTGAAAAGAGGACTTTGGACCACTGAGCAACAGTCCAGTTCTTTTTCTCCTTAGCCCAGGTAAGATGCTTCTGACATTGTTTCTGTTTCAGAAGTGGCTTGGTAGCCCTTTTCCTGAAGACGTCTGAGCATGGTGACTCTTGATGCGCTGACTCCGGCTTCAGTCCACTCCATGTGAAGCTCTCCCAAGTGTTTGAATCTGCTTTTCCTGACAATCTTCCCAATGCTGCGGTCATCCCTGTTGCTTGTGCACCTTTTCCTACCACACTTTTTACTTCCAGTCAACTTTCTATGAATATATTTCGATACAGCACTCTGTGAACAGCCAGCCCTTTGAGCGATGACCTTCTGTGGCTTACCCTCCTTGTGGGGGGTGTCAATGATCGTCTTCTGGACAATAGTCAAGTCAGTAGTCTTCCCCATAAGTATGGTTGCATGTTCTAAACTAGCCCAGGAGGTACCCAGTATTTATACTCAAAATTAATCAGACTAATCAAGCTCAAAATGGAATATTCAAATTTTTGGAGATACTGAATTTTTAATTTTCCTAAGCTGTAAATCGTAACCATCAGAATTAAAACAAAACAAAAAAAAAAACTCTTGAAATATTTCAGTTTGTGTGCAATGAATCTAGAATATAAGAAAGTTTGCTTTTTTTGAATTAAATTACAAAAAATAAAGAACTTGTCCATGGTATTCTAATTTTTCGAGATGCACCTGTGTGTGTCTGTGTGTATTATGTATGTATGTATGTATGTGTGTATATATATATACATACATACATACATATATATATATATATATATATATATATATATATATATATATATATATATATATATAAATATAAATATGATCTATCGTTATATATATCAGCTCAAGCATAACCTAACAAAATGACACAAATATAGTCCACCCGATGTTCTTACAGACTTTTATTAACTCAAACGTATTGATACCTTATAGATAACATTGGTATAAAACAAATAAGGCGATTACATGTGTTTTAAAGTTGACCTAACAATTTAATGAACTCATACGGCTTTCCGTCTTCACAAGTCTCCCCACTGGTCTGCCTCTGCCAGCGGCGCTGCGGCCAGAGGAAAAGACCGGTTAATACAGTTCGACTTGGGAAACTGAGATATTCTTACGGAAACTTAAACCTGGCTTTATACCTTGCAAATAACATCAGAATACAACGCATAAAACGATAAAAAAAAAAAGTCAAAAATGAAATTTAACCTACCATACTCTAGTGGTTTTTCATCTTCATGATGAGTCTTTCACAGTGCAGGTGCCGAGGATGTGTGGTTGTTTATCGCGGTCATTTAGTACTTTAGTATTTAGATTTACAGAAGGCGAATATTTTTCAGAATGCACTGGAAAATCTACAATAACGCACTGTACACAGCATATACGGTAAGAAACCTGAGAAACAATAATAATACTGTGAAAACAAAAATTATTTACAGTGATGCTGTTTGCTAGCTTTGACTAGTACGCTCTCTGACCATCCAATCAAAGGACGAGAAAATGCTGATATTATCATAAGCCTGCTAGATGGCCCTGGTGCTGCCAACTCGAACTCTGATTGGTTAAAGCAACCGTTTCATTGCCATTTATTTTAAGCTACAGACGCCTGCACTGTTGATTCTGAAGGCCTTAGGCAGATTTCTTTGGCCCTGGCAACACGATTGCTGAAATATGATTGGATAAAAGCTCTAATAAAAACATACGCTGCTGGAAGCAACGCAACCAAGAGAGAAGCTATGAAATGAAGAGAATAGACTATTGGAAATAATTTAATACACATTCATGGAAAAAATATATTAAAACTAAGTCAGTGATTCTGATAGTGTTTAGGCCAGCAGAGAAGGCTTTGCTGGCCCTGACGGCCCACCACTTATATATATATATAAATATATAATGTATTAGTGTGTGTGTGTGTTTAAATTTTAATACATAAATAATTATATAATTTTATTGATTGTCAATTATTTGTATTTTTAGGAATTTCATTGAGCATTAAGAGTGTTTTAGGTTTAAAAAAAATTGAATAATTACATTTAAAATAATACAGTCTTTTAATATCTGTAATATTATACTCTTTTAAAATAGTTTATTTGTTATCTGTTAAATCAGCATAGCAAAAACCATTCACTTAAAAACACTGAACAAAAGCATTTTTAGGCAGTTTTTAAAATGATTATGAATATGAAACTGCGTTGTTTTTAAGTTGCGTCAGAGTCTAAGTTGAATCTTAAATTTAAATCTTATTGAGTCACATTTCAGTTTCCGTTTTGGATTTACAGATTATCTCACAAACTAAGCGAGTAACTCTTACATTCTGCCTTCATCTCAGATTCTTTGATAATGTGCTAGTGAAATGGGGGTTTAGCTTACATTTCCTTCCCAACTTTAATACTATCAACCCTGTTAATAGTGCAGGAAGCACAGGACGTGCACGCTAATATGAAACTTAATCCTTCCAGCAACTGGAGCCAGATACTAGCTTAAACCCCATTAACCAGCCTTTAGCAGATACTTAACATACCAGGAACCAGCCTGATCAACAGAAAGACTGTTAAAGGAAAAAGAGATGAAGTAGGAGTACTGAAAATGACATGGGGGTATGAAAAGGCTAGCAGGTCAAAGAGCCAGTGCCTTTTTTTGATATCAATAAACATTTCCTTGTACAAGACAGCTCACTTTAATGTTATTACATGGCATCCTGTGATAAGGAAAATCTTCTATCTTCTGTCACAAGACTAGATCAGTCAGTGGTTTAGTGGCAGTGAGAGGAGGCGTATGGTTTTTAAAAATAAAAACGAACCATTTTTGGACTTTCAATGCCTATCCTTGAGGACAAGCATGCGCTACATCAAATGAAGGACGATTTGACATTTCTCTCACCGGCACGGACACATCGTTCTAATATTAGTGCTAATGAGGAGCCAATATTGAATTTTCTGCTGAATTTTAACCACTGAATTTGTGGCAGCGAATTTGGAAAGTGAAATAAAATGACAGAAATTTGCCTGTCGAATATTGTACATCGTATTTTTAAACCGATTGAATATTTTGGAAGTGAATTCTGGAAGGGGAAAATTAATTATTGAATTTTTAATTATGAAAATGTGTGTGAAATATTTTGAATTGAAATATTCACAGCTTAAATAAACAACTATGTTAAATTTCAGGACCTAAAAATGCAAGCCCTGGAAATACAAGGCATTAAAATGTAAGCACTGTTGTTTGCAATGCATCTTTTTTTCAATTTGTGAAATTCAGCATGCTTTGTGTTTCAAAAACTATTGTCATTATTCTGCTTCCATAATTGGGACACCCCTTTCTTTAGAACAGAAAAAGGCACTTCCAAAACTGTGGCAACAAAGATGGAAACATAATGCATGTATTTAAAAATTGTATTTCCATCTCTGTTGCAATAGTTTTGGAAGTGTCTAAAATGACTGTACCCATATGTACAAGTCATTGGTGTTTGGTGATGAGTTTTTGGCTCAAGGTCTGCATTTAAAGTCATACCAGAGGTTTTTAGCTTGGATTAGGACTTGGCTTTCTGCAGACCAATCAAGTTCTTCCACGCTGACTAAATCAATCAATTCTTTTTGAACCTTGCCTTATACACCGAGACATTGTCATGTTAGAATAGAAAAGGGTCCTGTCCAAACTGTTGCTTTAAAATTAGAAGCAAACAATTCCCAAGAATATCATTATATGCTTAAACATTAAGATTTGTACTCATGGAAATTACTAAAGTATTCAAACCTGTTCATTAGAAGGGGGTGACCCAATGCTTTTGGCAATATAGTGTGTGTGTATATATGGGTCGTGTATGGCATTAAACATTTTTTAAAATGGCATTAAAAAGCACTAAATTAGATTTGATGATACCTGCAGAAACCCTGGAGAAGGTGTCTTCCCATTTCTTAATGAGTATCCGACCAGACACGACTTCAGCGGCCGCTCTGATCTTGTCAAGTATCCAGTCATTATGCTCCATTTCCTGGGTGTTCAGTGAGTAACAGGGTGATATTTCAAAGGGTTGTTGGGGGGTTTCGGTGTTGTTGAGGGAGCTCATAAATATTCCCAATGGCCCAGTGAAGTACCTGCTTAGCGGCCAGCAAGCCTGTTGACATAAATTATATCTGCGCTGGCATAAAGACCCTCAGTTTTGGCCTCGGAGCTGAATGAATGTGTTTGAACTGTAATGACCCACCTGTGCCCACTTCAAACTTCAGACCGCAACACTGTTTTTGACTGAACATAACAGTTGTTAATAAGGTTCTCTTCTCCTGTTAATAAGCACATTCTCTTCACATATCGCTTACACTGCCACCAAGGGAACAGAATGAGTGTAACTCTTTGTGAGCAACCACAGGTACACTGTTGTCATGGCAACTGGTGAAGAAATCAGGAAGAGGTCACTCATTCACCCTGCAACACAGACTAGTTTCTTGCCCAACCTGAGCTCATTGAGTAAGAAACACTTGGCCAGATCTGACCTTTTCTGCTTTGGTAAGGCAGCATTATGTGCGCTTAGATATGACAAAACAAAACTTTAATGTTAGAGCCTTTACTGCTTTGAAAAGGTTACCTCTGTTTTTTTCCTAGAAAGCCCTAGAAAAATCATAGAATTGTTTTTCTTATGCAATAAACCATATGGTCTGTGTCCATACTATACTACTACTTGATTCTTTTTAATGAGTCAAAAACATACAGCGTTACTAGGTGCGTTTCCATTACAGATTTGCACAAAACTTTTGTGATATTTTAAAAATGTCTATAAAAAACTATTGCGAAATGACAGCTTTTCCATTAACCGATGTTATGCGACTAAACACAATTTTTTCCTCTCACGATAAGTCATGACGACCGATCTTGGTAGGTTTATGTATATCGCAACCACCGCATTAGCCATTATTTTTAACCGAAGGAGACGTAGACGTGTATCTTTAGCAAAGCAGTGCGGAGAGCCGCTTATGGGATGCTTCTAAAACGTGCCCCGGCACGGCTGGTATAAGCACAAGCATTGACTCGTGTGCCCGCGATCAGCTCCGGTAGCAGTGTCGGAGCCGTAATGCACTACAGACGTGTGCAGTGTAAATAAGGGGTTATTCAAGCAATAACGGCAAGGAAAGCCCCTTATACTCGAGTTATAGTACATAAAAGAATGATCATGTGTCTGTTTCCATTGCAGTTTTATGAAATATTCCTTTTTCAGATTGCCTGATAAAACACCATGTGAGCGTAAAAACTTTTTTGCAATATATGGGAGTTTTTGCAAAATTGACGTGTTTCCATTGGGTGTATTTTCAATACGCAATTTCAGTTTTCGCAATTAGAAGGGTAATGGAAACGCAGCTACTGACTGGTTGATCATATGACATTCTGTAGTAAAAGATGCACATTAGTAGTTTTGTCAGGAATATTTTATTTAAAATAATACAGCTATTTTAATTTAATTATTGTTTTTTTTATTATTTTTTATTTACTTTTGATGGAGTAATTATTTATAAAAAATATTAGACAAAGGCTTAATATACAGTTAAGGCCAATTATTAGATTGCATTTTGGTCGCCTAAGTGTCTTAAATTTATTTTAAATTTAAATTATC
The DNA here is from genome assembly GCA_039654775.1 of Spinibarbus caldwelli. Classification (NCBI taxonomy): domain Eukaryota; kingdom Metazoa; phylum Chordata; class Actinopteri; order Cypriniformes; family Cyprinidae; genus Spinibarbus; species Spinibarbus caldwelli. The sequence continues at coordinate 12,181,229 of CM077265.1, read as the reverse complement.
TCATTATTTGGCAATGAAATTGCAGTTTTTCCAATTATTTATTGTTCACTAGTACTAAAATGATTGTTGTTGGCATTAAGTGAAAAATCGCCCTATTTTGTAAACATATGTTATTGATGTTATTGTGAACAATTCATCCATACAACGAAATGGCATTTTTTTTTTCTTTTTCTTTATGAGTAATGAAAGAACTGTTGAAATCGGCATGAAATTAAAATGCCCCCTATCTTTGTAATTGCATGTCACTGATCTTGTTGTGAAAAATTCATCCATGCATGTTTCATTTAAAAATAAATAAATAAAAATGACCTAGTAAATTTAAATCAAAATATCATAAACCAATCTTATGGTAAAAACAATACACTTCTTAATGGTGGCACATTCATCTGCCTCTGTTTTTGAGTGTAACGTCCACATCTCAAAATACAATCCACATCCCACCCTACATTTTTTTTTCTTTTTCATGATAATCCATTGTGCTCAAATGAACGTCACAATACAGAAGAAAAATTTATCACTACTTCCGTTTTATCATAACTTTACTGGAACCATTAAGGGACCTTTTGATATTATTAAGTGCTTTGACACAATCTGTATTGTTAAAAGCGGTATATAAATAAATAAATAAAGGTGGCTCGATCATAGGAATCTGAGCCAGAACTTTTATAATTCCCATCCGTAGTTAGTCCCAAAGATTTGAGATTTCCTGGTTTGAACCTTAACATCGTGAATACATGCAGACCCTCACCTTTCCAGTGATTTTTACAAATGACACACTGCTACTAGCACAGACATTATTTTCCAAGGGCTTTTTTCCACAAAGAGCCTAAATGCAGAACGCACAGAAGAAGATACAAGGTTTGGAGCGTAGCATGAGCGAGATCTGAGCATGAAGCGTGTAAATGAGGCTAGCAGATGTTGCCCAGATGTGGCTGGTGTGTGCCGGAGGACCCCAGAACGGACCCTTCCACACACTGACAGCTTTGTTCACCTCCTCCCCTCCCTTCCTAGGCCGTGATGCTGTCTCTCAGGCCTGAGCTTTGAAGTCAGGACGCTGCACAGGAAGTAAGGGGCTGCAATCGATTTTCTTCCTGCATTAGGGCAGGAATGTATGACCCTCCCCTCCTCCTCCTCCTCCTTTTGTGTCTCTGTTCTGAAGCTGGTCAGGATTTCGGTTGTATGCATGATCGGGTCAGAGGCCCATGTACTGATTCCATGTTTCTATCAGATCTTATTAGGAAAAAGATGATGTTGATGTAGTTTTTACTTTTTTCCTGTCGATCTAATATACAACAGTGAACCTGAAAAATAAAATGTCATTCCAAACTCATATGATCTTCTACAACGATACAAATTGAGAGAATACAGTGCAAAAATTGGTGATGCACTGAAATTTTGGCAAGTGAAAATATTTGTCTGAAAGTTTCGGTTTCAGACTAAATAGTTTTGGAGGGCCGAAATCATTGACCAAATTTGAAGTTAAAACTTTCATTTTGGTTTTGGTGCATTACTACATACAGTGAAAGTAAATGGTGACCAATGTTTTCGAGCTCCAAAAACCACAAAAAGTACCCTAAATTTAGTCTTTAAAAGCTTTATGAAGCCATGAAATAGCTTTGAGCAAGGAACAGACCAAAAATGTTACCTATTTTGAGGTGTTTATTGTTAAAAGAGCACCTGGGACATTCTGCTAAACATCTCTTTATGTTTTTCCACAGAAGAAAGAATGTCATACACATTTGGAACGTCATGAGTAAATGATAACATATCTTTTAATTTTGGTCCCCTCATTCCTCAGGATGTAAGAAGCCATGACAGTGCAACAAGCAGCAGAGATCAGCCCATCTCAGGTCCAGGTCGAACTCATACGCGACGCAGAGAAGAGGAGGATGAAGATCAAGAAGAAAGGTTTGCTGGCGGCATGACAGCATCTAGAGAGGAGTGCTCGGGTATCCCATCAAGCCTTACTAGCACTCTGGAGAACATTGTGCAGCAGTTGGACATCCTGACCCAGGTGAACTGCTTTAAGGTCATCTTAGTCTGTTGAAGAATCCTGTTTTCCTAGATCTACAGAGCAAATCATATCAGATGTAGTTTGTTTTTCTAGTCAAATCCAGTCATTTCAATCTGGAATTTTCTGTAATGGTGAAAGATTTCCATGCAGATTTCGCAAATTAACTGTATTGACCAACAGAAAGTGACATTGCTGCCCTATTGACAATAAACAATGGACTTTTTTGGCCATGAAATGTGACCACAACTTTAACTGTTGGTTCTCTTCTCAGACCGTTGCCGTTCTCGAGGAGCGTCTTACTCTGAACGAAGACAAACTGAGGACATGCT